>APFE030816109.1:0-12269 GCA_000404065.3 Pinus taeda
TGGTGGGTATCGTGCCAAGGAGGTTCCTCGAGAGACATAGTCTCAATAATAGCTTCGTCGGAAGAAAATGTTTCTTTGAAAGGATCCGAAGAAGTTTGATCTACAAGCCCTAAGGATGGAGCGAACGTGTGGAAAATATTGCTTGAAAGAGCAAGTTCAGAAGAAGGAGCCGATGCAGCTACGATCTCGACATAGTTGAGTTCGGCAGGACTCAACGGCATCTAGTCGCCCCAAGGATCTACTTGGTCGATGGGAGGAACGATCCATGGATCAAGACAAGTAGAAATCATATTGACGGAAGCGACATTCGGAGGCGGGGCTGGAAAAACACCCATAAGGGCGGGATCTTTGAAAAGCCCGTGACCTAGACTCTCAATTGATTTAAAGGTATGCTCCATAAAAGGGATAGTTCCTTCCGAAGAGGAAGCAAAGAATGACAGTTGGTCGACCGTAATAATCTTCCCTTGGTGAGGGAAACGAATGATACGAAAGTAAGATGAAGCAACAGCTTGCATTGCATAAATCCAGTTGCGTCCGAGAAGGAGGTTGTAGGTTAGAGTAGCATCAACGACTTCAACTTCCATCTCGACCGTTTTCCCTTCCAAAGAGATGGGTAAGCGTGGGAGTATACCATAAGGACGGGATGCTCTTCCATCAAAAGCTTCCAAGGTTGTGGGAGACTGACTCAACGTCGGAGAACCAATAGCTTTCCAACAGGCAACAGACATGATGCAAGTTGAAGCACCTTCATCGATGACTGTACGATGGATAGTTTTCTTATCAATAACGACCTATATAAGGAACGCAATTTGTGGAGGCAGTCTCTGTGTATGGCGATCTAAGTCAAACGTAATTAAATCCGAGTCAGTCGGGTCTATGCCGCCGATAGCGGATAGAAAGGACTTCCTCTGAGAGGGGCAGCTCTGGAGAACTTCTAAAGCGGACATAGCTGATGGAGTCTGGGCTAAATCCTCAATGATATTGTAGTGCTGAGCAGCACGGGCATTTGGGTTGTAAGAAGATTTCCGGAGTACTCCTTTTGGAGGGGGTCGAAGAGGCGTTTCAGTACAGGTCTCTCGATATGGAGAGGGCTTGAACTGAACGGAGGAGCACTGGGGGGAAACTCAGGCTCCTTCCCGGCAGACGGATAATACTTTGTTCGAGTACTGATATTAACAGGTATCGTTCCCACCATGAACACTTGGGAACCGAAGGAAGAGGGAGGTTGAGAGGGGTCAGCGACCATTTGAGTTTGCTGCGAAGGAAAGGGTTCTTTAAGCACCGCAGGGACCCCGGGAGCGCCTTTCAACAAATGACTAATTTCAGACCGCCGAGGGCAGTCCTTGGTATAGTGATCCTCATCACAGATAAGACAAGGATACTTGGGTTTGCGTTTGGCACTCTCCTTAGATTGAGGTTTAGGTTGTTCCTGTTTGGGTTGTTCTGGCTTGTTTTTCCCTTTCTCTTTCTTTTTTGCTTTCGAGGTTTTGTCTGTCTTGGTTGACTGAACGACATTAACCTCGGAAGTAGGTTTAGAAGGAGGTGTAACTTGAGTAGTGTTTTCATTTGGAGCATTTAATTTCTGCTTCCCAGGATTCGCGGAATTTTTCTTAGAGGATGAACTAACAGACCCAATAATACCGTCCACAGTAGGTGTTGGCGGGGCTTTGGATGTTCCTGGTCTAGGGGCATCAGGCAAATAATCATATAATGTACCTAACTGAGAATAAACCAAGTCGAGGTACTGAGCACGCGCGATAGCTTGCTCTTCAGTAACACACGCTCCCATAGCAATGTCCCGAGCTATTGGAGGGACGAACGAAGTCATGAACCAATCCGTAAGAAGCTGGTCGGGAATCCAAAATTTAATCATACGTCTACGTCGTCTCCATTCATGGATGTGATAAGAGATGTGCATAGCGGTTGTTTGTATTAAGGATGTGAGGAGGTGCGTGCCCGTTTCATAACGAATGGGCAACTGAAAATGAGTAAGGAATTCCATAGCCAACGAGTTGAAATCCTGAAAGGATCCGCGATTGAGCTCAATATACCACTTAGCGGCAGAGCCAGTGAGAGTCCGCTAAAAAAGGCGAAGCCGAATTGAATCATCAAGCCATGAATTGGATGAACACCAAAGATGGTAGGTTATGACATGAGCTTGTGGATCTTCATTAGCTTTACCATCGAATTTTGGACAGTCACCAGGAATTTTGGTGGGAACCGGAGGCCAATAAAGATTATGAAGAATAGGATCATTAGTCAGTTTGGACACATCCGGTAATTCTAAAGTCGCTAAGAATGGTAACTGAGGATTAAAAGACATCTGGGGCTACTGGTAGGATGGAGCACACAGGTTCCAACCAGGCGGTGGTTGCCCCCATGGGCTTTGTCCTGACGCATTTGGTCCCATGGTGTTTGTTTTGCCCCCCAGCGTACGGATTACCAAACGATGCTGCAGAAGTAGCATATGGTTGTTGATAATTCTGGTAAGGAGCAAACAAAGGTTTCCCTTGAGGTTGTTGATAACCGTAGTGTGGTGGGACCCAAATTGAGTTTGAGACCCAGGTTGAGTTTGATAAAATGTTTGAGATTGAACTCCAGCCTGCATTTGAGAACCAGATGTATTTTGTGATCCTACTTGGGTCCAAGTGCCAGGTTGAGCAGCGCCAGTAGATGAATAGCCTTGGGCTATCTGAGCAGAAGGATAACCTTGTTGGTATTGAGGTTGAGCTACCTGCTGATACTGAGGTTAACCTACCTACTGATACTGAGGTTGACCCACCTGCTGATACTGAGGTTGACCTACCTGCTGATACTGAGGTTGCTGTTTTGCAGCAGAGGGTTGTCGTATCATACTAGATGGCTGTGTTTGAGGGTGACCAGTTTGTCCAGAAGATTGAGTATACTGGACAGTCGGTTGACTAATTGGTTGGGCAGCTTGGCCAGAAACTTGGGTATACTGGACGTTAGGTTGATTTGGGTTAACAAATGATTGACCGGTTTGTCCAGTATGAGAACCTTGCTGGATACCAGACTGAGCTTGCGGAGTGGAAGGTTGGCCTGGATTACCAGTAGGTTGTGTATGAGGAGTGAAAAAGGGACCACTAGAAGCAAAAGGGTTTCCTTGGAAGGATTGTCCTAATAGGTTTTGCTGATGTGGTTGTTCGGGTTGCGCATACGACGCTTGACCACCGTGATAAGAGGTGGAACCCCAATCTATGGACAGCGGAACTGAAATCTCTCCGACGGACAGCTGACCTGTCCTAGTCCCAGGAGGTGGTAGATACTGATCATATTGCCCTCCAAGTGAGAAATTCGATGTAGGATCAAAACCTACAAATAAAGAGGTCGAAGGTCGACTAAAAATAGGGGTCGAAGAAGTCTCAGATACCGTTGGAGGGGTTGTCACTGAGGTAACAGCTGTACCGCGAGGTGGTGGAGTCGAAGGCTCTTTATTTGAGAAGACGGGTGGTGACCAAATAGAAGTCGGAAAAGGAGATGATAGAAAATCACGTAATGCTCTATAGCCAAGAGGTAGTCCCCCGGTAGTAGCAGTTCTACTAACATGTGTAGATTCCATTGTGCTGGGAATCTCGTCCCCCGGCACGCCAGATTCGTCAGTCGTAGTAGGGGATGGATTTTCCATATCAGAAGGAAATGGTTTCCGAGGAGAAGTGTATTCCCAAAAAGGGATACCGTTTTGAGAAGGTTCCCAAATAGGGTTCATATAAAATTGGTAATCCTCGTCGCCTGGAGCACGAGAGTTAAGCGGTTGTATACTTGGAACAATAGGAAGAATTTGACTCACAAACGGGATCTCGGAAGACGAGATTGGTAATTCCACCACGATGAAACTTCACAAAATCCTAGGGAATCTAACGAAACCAGAACCTACTCAGACTAACGCAAACAAAAGTTAACCAGGTTATATGTGATCGTGGCCAAATAAATTTTAAGACACTGAACTTGACCTTTTCATTTTTTAAGAGTCGAGAAAAGGACGAAAAGATGACTCTAATCTCCTTTGAATATTTAATGAGCCCGAAGTGACAAGATGCTCACTTACACCTTTTCTTTTAGGGAGTCCGAAAAGGATCAAAAGTGACTACTCTAGAGAACTAGGTAAGAGGTTTGCCAAACAATCCGTAAAACTGCTTATACACCTTGGAAATCAGATGAAAACCAAGGATTTCCCGTACTGCAGTCAATCTTCCCGAATGGTGTGTTCAGTGCATTACGGCTTGTAAGGCGGCAAACTCGGCTTCCTATGGATAAAAGGTTGCAAGCCTATAGGGGTCTCCCAATATATATGCGACGATACGTGGGAGCACAATCCATACTCGCACTTACCGTTTCACCGTGGAGGAATCACCCAACCACTCAATGGTAAACTACCAGGTTTAAAGACGCCGGAACACGTCTCTAACCTAGACCTCTAAAATATGTGCGTTATGTTCCAATGCGTTGTTAGGTTCATTCAGTTTATTTTACAGTTTATCTTCAATTAGGTTTCAGTTTTTGGTCCTACCGTATGTGACCTCTTGAAACTTCCTAAATGCAAACTATATGCGAAAATTGTATCATTTCATTGAATGAACTCTATCTACAGGAGAGTTGAGATCTTTATACAAACAAAATGATCAACGAGGATCCTAATGCAGCTAATAACAAGAAATGAAAAAAAAATTCTTTTTCTTTTTTAAAAGCAACCAATAACAAGAAATGCTAATTGATAAAAAGCAAAAGATCTTTTGTTTTTCTTTCTTTTAGAATAGCATGATGCACTCAACAAATCTCAAGAGATATTCACAAGTATAAACAAACACAATTCACCCAAAGGAATCTAGAACCAATTCTGAAACGTCAAAATGACCTATCAAAGCAAGGAAAACACAAAGACTTTCAATGAACCATGTGATCTAAGTTCAAATGAAGTCAAGCAAAAAATAAACAAGCTAAAAGTGAATTACTTGCAGCATAGAACGCCAAACTTTCACAACCACCAGATGAGTGCGGAAAACAACCAAAAAGCTAACTGGATCATCAAACCATAATGTCCCACAGAAGGCTCAACATGCAAAGCCACTAGAGCTAAGATATAAAATCGATAGAAATAAGCAAACAACTGAAGGATAAAAAGAATAACCAGTCACATAAAGGTCCAACAAACTTCCAGAAGCTGTAAAAGATATAACAAGATACAAATCCAAGCTTAGAAGGCTGACAAACAAGCTAACTGAAAAGGTTAACAAGTCTGGCGCGACTGTCAGACTGCAACTCGCGCTATAAATGGATTGGTGCGGGTTGTCAGTTAGCAACAGGCACCAACTGGCGCGATTGTCAGAGGAAAAACCGCGCTACTAAAGTTTGCCAAGTAAAAAAAAACAAAACAGGTAGTCCAAAGCTTGGTTTACAGTATCTAGGAAGGCCAGGAAGCAAGAAACAGCAAGAAATTCAATCCAGAAATCTATCCAAGCCAGCAAACAAGAGAAAAACTAACATGCAAGACAAATTCGAAATTGTTCAGTCCGTAAACCAAACCGGAGATTGACTGAAGTGGCTTTGATCTACTTCACTACTGCAAAGCAATAGTGTTTCGAAGGCTATCTGGCCGTACTTCAGGCTCCGTCTAAAGTTTACAAACCAAACAACAAAATCAAACAACAAGCTTCTCCCCAGTGGAGTCGCCAAATTGTTGGACAGGTAAATCCCCTCTGCAGACAAAGGCGATCCCACTAGCCCAAATGGGGTCTAGCAACAATCACACAACGCTAACACGCAGGTTCCTAATTGCAAATCAAATATCGATGATGATGGCCTACCTGGATTCCAACGCTAATACTTGTAGAAGAATCGTCACTCCCGTTCCTTTGCTCTGGCTGGTCACAATCCCCACAATCCTCGTGAACGGACACCTGCACATGCAAAGAACGACACAAATACAAGCATAAAATCCAATAGATGCAACTATATATCAGTCAGAAAAGATATAACTCAATCATCATTATGAAGACAATAGGAGTGGAACCATAATGAAATTCGTCCATTAATGAATAAAAGCAGAGAAAGATACAACCAAGGTTCTGACGTTGAACCTATTCTCTGGCTGGGCGAGCAGCGAAATATGCCTTGCACAAGACCTTCTCTCTCTCAGGGTTCCGGCAGCATAACCTCCCTATGCTCCAAAATTTTTACTATCACTCTAGCATTACTTCAGCACTCACAAAAACTAACTTGTTTAATGTATGAGGACAGGCTTTTATAGATGAAGAAGGGAGGAAAATACAATGTACCGGGACGCCCAATGTGGATTGGCATTATCCTGAAAAGCTATTGAGGATAGTTGTCATGGATAAACAATGACTCTCGACCTCTATCTTGTAGATTTTTCCCTCAAGGAACTTCATGAAAAGAGAGGAAAAAACATATGGGTGCGCGCTCGCCAAAAATCATTACTAAATTTAGTTGGCGCGGGTGTTGCTCTAGGATAGAGCACCAATGGGCGTGCCCCCTTTTTAGGATCTGATTCATTGGCGCGGGTAAGACACTTTTCAGGGATAATTTACAAAAGGTGTCTTTAGGGAACATGAAGTACATACTTAGGGGAACATAATGCAAATGTTTTTAGGTTATGTCACTGCTCACAGGTCTCGGAATGTGTCCTCCAATATACGAAAACAGGGGTAACAGGGACGGTGACCAACGGTGACAAATTACTGTGTAACAGTTCTTCTCTAACAATCATATCTCAATATTTGATTCACCCTTTTGGAGAGAATGATGACTCCCACAACTCCTAACTAGTGTTCTTTTTCTTTCAATTAGAGAGACTCCCCTCAAACAACTCAAAGGAGACAAATGATGGGGGAGGAAAACTATACAACAATTGATGGAATAGGTAGGGAATCTTCTTGCCGATTTACACAATATTACTTACTTTCAAAGATGTTCCCCCCATCAATCCTTCTCAATGAAAGTGATTTTATGGAACATATGGGGTCTCAATAGAAAGGGAAAATAAAGATTCCTTAAAGACAAAATATTCATTTTTTAAGGTTTCTTAATCATTCCTCTTGGCACAAGGGTGGATCCCCTATGGTTCCATGTGGCATATTACCCTAGGGAATCTTCATTGGCATAATTCCACTCATGGCTAGGGAAATTCAAATTCAACCCTACAACCTTGGGGGAGGATCCATCTTAGTGCAAGGGAGGTATCATCTCATATGACAGCACTTTAGTCTCTATACTTAGTATTATTGTTCAAATAATCATTGTAATACAACCCCTTAGCTAAGACATTGTCACTATAGTGCATCCAAAATTCCATGCAACGCCTTATGGTTGGATACTTGATCATCACTTCAAAGAATGTCTTCAAGTGTTTTTTTCACCACTAAGCATGGCTCCCTTGGTGCATATCAATATCAATCTCCACATTTAATGAAAATTTATTTATCATTGTTACCCTAGGTGCATTATAGATCGGTGCATTAGGTTCATGAAAACATTTTTCTTCATCTTCCCTTTTATTGTCTACATTTTCCTTGGTTAATAAATTGAAACACGTTGAGATGTCAAAGTGATGTGAGGTAGACTTGTAATTGGTCCTTGAGATAGGTTGGAATCGACCACTCAGTTTATGACCTATATCATCTCTAGGTTTACATACAATCAATCTACACCTATCATATAACAGAGATAAGTAATGAAGTCCATGAAAAATAAACTCTTTAGGGCTTAGGGTTTAAAATGTTATAAAATGCTTAGGGTGTAGGGTTTACGGTTTATAACACTTTAGTAAATGATTTGAATAAATAGTTAGAAAAAGCTACAAAACCCTCCTAAAATGTTATAAAATGCTTAGGGTTTAAGGTTTAGGACATAGGGTTTAAAATGTTATAAAATGCTTAGGGTTTAGGGTTTATTCTTTAGGTTTTATAACACTTTAGTAAATGCTTGTAGTAAACACTTAAAAAAAGATACAAAATGCTTAGTAAAATGTTATAAAATGTTTAGGGTTTAGTGCTTGGCATTAAAATGTTATAAAATACTTAAGGTTTAACGTTTAGGGTTTAGGTTTTGGGGTTTACAATTCTTTAGTAAATCCTTTTAGTAAACACTTAAAAAAATTACTTTCATAAATAAAGAGTAGTGAAATTCGAGGGACTAAAAGTACCATACCCTCAGCACATATCCATCGCATCACATCTTACACGGAAGCTGCCTGCCACACCAACATCTAATCATGGTAAAATAAATCATGAACCCGAATTCCACCAACACTTAATTATGAACCTTGAATACAAAATTAAAATTCAGGAATATCTAGAAATAAAATTCATGGATATCCGAATTCCTAGCTAATTATTCATGGATATTCAACCACAATTTAAACAGCCAAAAATAAGAAATCTAAACTGGCTGATTCAAAAAAGAACATGAAAACAAACAAAATAAAACGCTATGCCAAAACAAAAAACCCTAATCCATGTTCAGTGCGAACAAAATATTGATGAATACAAAAACGGTAGTGGCTTCCTTAAATAGATGGAGCTACTTGCTTTTCAGAATGACCGTTGGTAGGTGCGTGAAGGGAGTAGGTGCTTTTTTTAAGAAATTGAAATGAGTAAAGAATTGCTTTTTGTGTTTTTTTAAGAAAAATTGGTTAAAGAAATTGAAACGGATCAAAGAACTGCTTTGTGAATTATTAGAAAAACTAGAGAGGAATTGAAATTTGCTTTGCTTTATTGTGATTGATAGTGATGGACAACGACAGCCATTAGCCGCTATGATTTGGCATCATTAAATGCTGCGTTATGCTCCAAAGCAAAGGAAGCATGGTAATATGGTAAAATAAAAGTGAGATGGTTAAAAAGAATTGAGAGAGTCGTCCATAAGAATCTTGTGAATCTTGTGGATGATTAAACAATTTGACCTTTCTTTAAATTGAAGAAAAATTAGTTTGGTAAAAAAAAATTACTTTATATATCTTTCCTTCAAGTGGAAAATATTCTTTTTCATCTATTCCTAATTTTTTTTTGCATTTTAAAATGATATGGAAAAGGTTTTTTAGGACCATATTAAAACACTGAGAAAATAAGGAACTAATAAAGCTTATAGTGTATATAGAAATACAATTATAGTTTAATTTCAAGTGTATATTTCATTTTTTCCCTTGCAAAAATAAAGCCTATAAATATGTTATATTATAAAACTTATTCTAAATACTTCAAAGGAATGAGCACATAAAGAGTGAAACAAAATGTAAGGCAATGATTAATATAAAACGAAGGATAGACACATTTGGATATCGAATGTAGTGTGGGCAAATTTTAAAATGTGCTCACATGACCAAATGTGAACGTTCCAAAATTCAGCGCATCATAATCCGCTGGCACCTAATGCTTAAACATCAAATTTGGGCATGGGAAAATTTGTCTTCATACACACTGCATTTTTTCTCTTCCTACGTTCTATTTGATGATGCACACCTCACCAAAATTTCAACATTAAATAGACCTAGAAATATTAAAAGGGTGAAAGCATAAGCCCTGTATTCAACATTAACCCTTGCCACCTCTTCAACTTTGGGAGTTAATTTCAACTCATTTTTGTGCAAAAATCTTGATATGGTTACTACGTTTTAGTGTAGTTGGTTTTTGTTATAGTAGGACCAATTTAGGCACAAGCAAGATATGGTCCCCAGCTCAGAGGAAGCAAGTTGCATCGAAAAACTATGCTGGATAGCTAAGAGCAAAGCATAAATGACAACAAATCCTTTTTCTATTGGCCTAAGGAAATGAATTTAGTTGCAGAATTCTAAAAATCGGATTCTCCAGTTCATTGTCAAAGGGAATGAAATGTTTTTCCAAATGACAACAAATCCATTTTCTACTGGTGTAAGGAAATGAATTGAGTTGCAGAATTCTAAAATTGGATCCTCCAATTCATTGTCAAAGGGTTAATGACTGTGAAAACTAGATTTGTTCTGAAACTATGAAAAGCATTTACTTTTCTCATTTAGACATTTAGATTATGAGATGGTTTAGATGGATTTGATGTTGTATGTTCATGGCCCAGGTATCATAACTCATTCCAAAGTCTCACTTGATCATTGAGGTCTTTCAAAGTTTGCAATGAGTGCGTAAACCCCAAACGATGTACCTTTGGTGCCGAGGTCGAATCTCTCGCATGGAAGAAGAGAAATTATAAGGCAACATACATTGATGAACGAATTAATGTTAGTCGATATTTTGAAGCAAAAAATGAACAAAATGTCAAAAACCAAAACCTAGATTTGTATTTCACTGTAACCGGACACAAAACTGCATACATTCTAAAGTATTTGTCTAAAGCAACCAAACATTGTAGATAAAACAGAGATATCGAAACCCTAGATATCCAGATAATTTGCAGGATGCAGGGAATTGAACCCTAAGCTAGTGGCAGCGAGGGCTTCACATATGAGCAACATGCGTAATAATGTGCAACTGATGAAGGTTGCGTAATTATAACTCAAACAGTGATTGACATTGATCGGAAGGTGCATTTCGTCAGATGGCATCTGCAACGTAACTTATTACAAATGTATCCACCATTTCAGAAGGCTGGTGTGCCATAGTGGGTCATTCCCTAGCGGTACCAATTATCGTTAGACGCTAAGGGTAGATACAGTCAGGTTTCTTTCAGCAAGATAAGTCGTGTGAGTTACCACAGCCATTATCTGCAAAGCGAGATAATTCGCGTTAGTTACCACCGCCATTATCAGCAACGCGAGATAAGTAGACTTAGTCACTATCGCCATTAACCACAACGCGTATGATAAGTGAGCTATTCAGAGCATACACGATTATCTTTAGGCTGGTAAGCTAAATGTCTATCCCGGATATGTGATTTGCCTCCGGCGTGAACGACTCCCGACACCGTATATGCGAGTTGATTTTGGGCAATGCGTGGTATCGTAGCCCGTTATGTGAGGTATTTCCGGTTGAACGGAGACTAAATGCCAAATATGGGACTTATCAATGCAGGGTATGGTACTTATCTTGCCGGATACGCGTATTATCTCTGGAGCCTATAACGCAATCATAAGTCGCATTTCCGATGGAGATAAGACGCATTTCTGATAAATAATTCGCATATTCAACATAACCAACCTGCATTAACCGGAAATATGTAGCATATCCAGCAAAGATTGCTCGGATAGCGAGAAATTTACTCGCGTATTCGAGGATATACCTGTTGGAAATTGTTACGGTTAGGCAAACATCGCATATCAGCCAAGACATTTCGCATATCGGGTCGTGTATCCTGGGAAAACTGAATTATAACTACCGCGTTGATAGTGAATAAACCACTTATGCATACCGCGTTGATAACCAACCACCCACATTTGCATAAGCATTAATAATGAATAGATAATTAATAATGAATATATAAAGAAACCATATACGAAAGATTCTTACGGGAAGCCCTAATACGAATCATTCATACGTGAAAATATATGGATATTCTGATAATCCCACCATATAATTGCATTGCGATGGTAATTAGCATATGCATTACCGATCAATTAGCATCGCAACGATAATTGTGAGAATTTTCCAGTCTTAAAAGGAAAATACAAATTACACTCAATAGAATTTCAGTAGTCTTGGTCAATATGCATATTCATTAGCCTCAACTGTCCAAAATATATGTCAATGGCACTTTCTGTATGGCTACAAAGAATACACACATACCAGGCAAGATATTCGTTGAGAACCCAAAGGCCGCTATCATCTTTGATTGATTTCTGGTAGAATGTTAATAACGTCTCACACCTGCTGCTCTCTGTGTCTGCCATGACTCCCGTAAGTAAAATCCAGCTTACAATTTTCAACTCAAAACTGGTGTATTACCTAATTACCTATCCCGTCAAGAAAACGAATTCAGGCAATTCATTCATTTAGTTGATCAAACTTGGGCACTCGATTCAACCTAGATATCTGGATTAAGGCTATGGGAGAACTGAACCACCACTGCTTTCGCATTGAACTAGCGGCAAACTGCTAGCACAAACTGCTTTCGTATTGAACTAGCGGCACACGTCCGCCTCATGTGATGGCTCACCAGCCTGAAGGCCACGTGTTGCTTGCTGTTTTTTCAAATTATTTTATATAATGTTTATAATATAGAGTTAGGTTTTTATTAATATAGAATTAGGTTTCATATCATGTTTATTATCGTATAGAATTAGGTTTCTTTATTATTATTAAATAATAAAT
>APFE030816110.1:0-28801 GCA_000404065.3 Pinus taeda
GCCAGCAGTGGCTAGTTGGTTTGGTGAAGAGTATTTCACTTATGTTAGAGTCTTTGGCAGCCAAGCCAACCCTCATGTCCTTCCTTTATATGTCCCTGACAAACTGTTAGCAAGGGAAATTGCATACTAGATTACAGCTGAAAGCACCACCCTGACTCTCAAAAAGGAGAAGAAAAGGGGCTGGCCTACTTTCCCCTTCAGATGTGGAGTCTTCACCCTGCATGATCTAAAACATGCGGAGAAAGAAGCCACGAAGATTCAAGCTCTAAATTTTGCTACAATTCCGAATAGGGCATTCGACCCAAAGCGAACGGCATATGTTGCTTTGGAACATGCCAAATTAGCAACATTTGATCATAAAGAAGATATGTTTGATGATGTTTTCAAATCAGCCGAATCAATAGGTCAAGCCAACGAATGCGCCAAGACGCGATACAACGATGAAGGGTTAAGTGAGTTTAATAAACTCAGAGAGCAGAGGTTGCAAACTCTGCCTCTAGATTTATTAATGATAACCCAAGCAGCATCATCAAGTGAGCCTGGCCAACAACAAACAAAGGAACCTCCTGCTACAATAGAGACCAACAATAAGGAGCGGGAAGAGCAACAAAAGAAAGATCAAGAGGAGAAGTTGAGGAAAGAGCAGGAAGAGCGCTTAAGGAAAGAGCAAGAAGAGCGCTTAAGGAAAGAGTAGGAAGAACGCTCAAAGAAAGAAGAGGAAGATAGACAGCGCAAAGAGCAGGAGGACAACCAGCAAAGAGAGCAAGCAGAAATGCGGCAGAAGGAACAGGAGCAGCAAGAGAAGGAAAAACAAGAACAATTGCTAAAGGAGTCTCAGTCTAAACAAACCACCACCGATACTAACATGGGTGCTATCACAGACCCTAAACTGTAAAAGGAATGGAAGCAGTTTAGCACCATTATTAGTGGGGGAAAAGACTCACAGAATACTGATACTCCTAAAACCAGCAGTGTGCAGGATGATACCTCATCTCAGGTTCTGAGTGGAACTAGCGGCCCACCTAAAACTAAAGATGTGGAAATAATCCCAAAAGGTCCTAGCGACCAAATCGCTCTACAAGTAGAAGATATTCCTCCATTGAATGTCTTCTATAGCCCAAAACATAGAGCAGTGGTGAAACGATCGAAGAAGAGACAAAGGCTTGATCAACCTTCCATATTTTCAGAATAAACGGTTATGGGCAATGTAGTGTGGAAGGAGAAACTGGACCCCTCCGATGATCTGACTAAATTGTCACAGTATGCTGGAGCTTATTTAGCAGCAACCATCGACAAAGCATCAGAGGTAAGTCTTTTGTTAAAGATTAAAGACCAGGAAATCTCCACGTTGCAAACATAATTAGCTGAAATAAAACAGAAGGTAATGCAAACAGAAGAGCAGTTAGCAGCACAACAACAGAGGACAACGCAAGCCGACAAACAGTTAGTGGAGCAACAACAAATAAATAGCCAATTGGCTCAGCAATGGGAGGAAGAGAAATAGAGGATTAATCATGCAGCAATCCAAAAACAAAATGAATTAACGGAGGCTTTGGAGCAATTGAAAGCCGCAAATGAGCAATTGATGAAAACTAAGGATGAGCATATCGCTCAAATAACAGCACATCTAGAGAAATTTAAATGAGATCAGCAGATAACAAAATTCAAGAAGGATGCAATGTTGATAAACAATGCGCTAATATCACAAATCAAATTACTGTGTCAACAACTCTCTCAAGCAGAGCCACTTTGTGAATTAACTACATCTATAAACGAACAGGTGGAGAAATTCAGGGATGACTTGAATCAAGTCGATGAAGCTATTACTGCATATATTGAATGGCAAGATTCGAAGTCAGGAAAAGAATCCAATTTGCCTAGGATACTTGAGGTTCATAAAGACATACTGTTTACAAAATGGCACACACAGGTGTTAAAGGCAGAGAGAACAGCGTGAAGATGTAGATTAACTTCTAATAATTTAGTTGATCTAGTTAATGACACTCTCTATCTAGCAAACATGATTTCCCAATGCACGCCTGGAAAGATTACTACAACAAATGCATTGGAACAAACTTGTTATCCAAAGTTAGAAGGTAGAGGAAGATTAATTGCCGGAGTTAATAGTTTAACCATGGAAACATATTGGCACTTGCTAATCAAGCCTCGTGAACAAAGAGCCGCCCTCAAGTGTTTAACAGATGCTATCCAATGCATGATCCCCGATATCCAAGATGCCACCTATGCTGCCCAGCTCAGTTCACGGCTCAACAAACCTCCTGAAATTGAGCCAATTCTTGCCATTAATTAGCTCAGGTTCAAAGGAAAGCAGTCGACAGAATGAATCATCCTCCAGCTCCTCAGATCGCCAGCAGAAATAACATCAACAGTTATTGATATCAGCTTAATTAGCATTTCTGTTTTATAGATATTTAGATTAGTATAGTATTTATAGACCCTTTCATGTCTTTAGAAAGGGTCGTAAAAAATTTGTAATAGACTTAACAGACTGAAGTTTGCACTATTATGCTTCAGCCTTTATTCTTTTATGAAACTCGACCAGTCGCTTTTACTTTAATGGAGAAATTTCTTGATTCTATTGTGCACTATTGTCATGATTGAGGAATGTTTATGTGTTAAAGGAAAAGCCATACATAGCAATTGATATTTGGGATTGGCCTACAGCTCAAATGGTACTTCTATGTTTGTCTGAAGTCATTCTGTGTATATGAATTGTTATGTAATTATCTTTCTATCGTTAATTGTATGCATTCGCTATAACAGCTAATCTTGTTCATTCCACTGTTGGATATTTATATGATATGCCTTTACTTTTAATCATGTATATGTTGATGATATAGATGTGAAAAGTGTAGTAATATCGCTTTAAATCACTGCGCTTAACTATTTAAGCACAACAATCCTAAATAATTCAATATCTATGTCTTAAAGATACTGACATCTATATGTTTATCTTTCAGATATAGAACATCAAAAGCTACGCATTAAGAGCTCAATAGATTCCCGGGATAGTTTAATTTATTTATATTTTGTCAATAGTATTAGTCTTTCGCCTATCACTAGTGTTACTTATAAAACAGTCACTCATCCCATTTTATCTATTTCTGGGAAACTGGTCCCATTATCCCCAGTCGGAGCCACTATCCCAAACAGAAAAGGAGCTGTACTAAGGTCCGGACCGGGTGGTTTCCCCAATGTTGTTGTAGCGATTTTCGAGGCATCAACACATCCATACGGGTTCGACAGCTAGTAGTCTCGAGACTTCTACGATGATATCATCCGTGACCGCTATCCACTTTCCTCCTACTATGGAGTAGTTCTCCTGCAAATTTTGTAGGAATTCCAACGCCACTGCTTCATTTGATTCTTTTAGGCGATTGAAATAATTCAGCCACCCTGCGTTTTCCAGGATCCCGCGGGCAGCAACGGAGACTGTCAACTCCTGAGGTTCGCTTCGGACCGTCTTTCTCCCCATTATTCCACTCAGAATTCTTAATGGAACAGCAACAGCCTGTGCTGTTTGAGACGCAGAAAGGATGATCGTCGCCAAATTTTGGAAAAGAACATAGAGCATGCAACAAAAAAGGATCGTGGACGGTAATTTCTGTAAAATGGAATTATCATTCTGTTAAACCATGCCATACCTTCATACATTATCTCGCCCGAATGGTGTGCATCCACGTAATCCATGGAGTAATGAGATTACCTCACCCCCGCGATCTGATAGGCTGTCCCCAGCCGTTAAAGAGAGGAGCAGCAGCCAGTCGGAAGTCAAGTCATAAAGAAACAACATATGAAATTATGCCATGTTTTAGAAAAACAACGAAATACCGAAATCGAGGCAAAAAGGTAGATAGTGTTTTACATAAGAGCCTTCGTGATATAATGAGAGGCCGGGGGATGGGACGTCTGTCAAGCGTATGAAATCTCCAGTGGTCATTGTCAGTTCCGTTGCCATGAGTGGTGGTAATGAATATTCATGCGATATATACCTCGGGGCATGAAATATGATCTATTGAAAGGATATAAGAGACGAAAAAGTATTGATATCATACCTGTTGGTGTAACCATTACGACTTCGATGCCATTAACAGAGCTCTGCTGCCAACAGGTGTTCATAACCTTGGCAGAGTTGTTTATTTCACCCTCCAGACCCATGATCCTTTGTGTGTATTCTGAAGAGTGCTTTGTCAAAATGCAGGCCATTATGCTGGCTTGGTAACCAGATAGCCATAATGCCATTCACAAGGTAGGCGCGAAACGTGGACAGGCCAGCTCGTGATGAGACCCCCTGTTCCAAGGTTTGTTTATTTTAATATACCTTCAGACCATATCCCTGGTGTGGTGGCCGTAATGGGAATGCCACTTCGCTTCCATCCTTATGATCATGGTAGGCTGGCTCTCGATGAGACCCCCTATCCTGCATTTGACAATTTTCATATTTTCTTTTTCTTTTTGCAGAGCACCTTTTTTTTTGTTTATTTACACATAAGGGTGGTTCCACACTCCTTAAGAGCGGGGAATGGTGGAAGAAGTCTTATCATCCCAACAGACAAATATAAATCCTTTGTTCTTACTCCTAAGTAATAATCAAAAGAGATTTTTAGGGAAATCGTCATGATAAAGATCACCAACCGGGGTGCCGGTAATAAGACAATGACAACGAAGATGAAAAGTTAATGTCCCTCCTCTTGTCCTCTTATCAATACTAGGCTTTATAGTGATGGCGATTTATGATCTGCTGACTTCGGTATATCATGGTTTATGTTCATTGCATAAGTCCATAGCTGTATCTAAAAGACTGGGGAGAACATGGGCGCAAAGCATCCTCAAATAAGAGCAAAAACATGCTGATGGTGTTCCTCAGAGAAGAATCCATGCAGATAAATTCGTAGGATGTCGTTTCTTTGAAAGGAACAACAGAAAATTGCGAATGCTGTTCCTTCTGAGAAAGGAACAGCAGAGACACTCAAATGTTGTTCCTTTTGAAAAGGAACAGCAGACACACTCAAGTGTTGTTCCTTTTGAAAAGGAACAACAAAAACACACAAGTGATGTTCCTTTTGAAAATGAACAGCAAAAACACACAAGTGTTGTTCCTTTTGAAAAGGAACAACAAAAACACACAAGTGTTGTTCCTTTTGAACAGGAATAGCAAAAAACACACAAGTGTTGTTCCTTTTGAAAAGGAACAACAAAATCACACAAGCGCTGTTCCTTTTGAAAAGGAACAGCAAAATCACTCGAGTGTTGTTCCTTTAAAAAGGAACAGCAAAATCACTCGAGTGTTGTTCCTTTAAAAAGGAACAACAAAAACACACAAGTGCTATTCCTTTTTGAAAAGGAACAGCAAAATCACACCAATGCTATTCCTTTTGAAAAGGAACAACAAATTCACACAAGTGTTGTTCCTTTAAAAAAGGAACAACAAAATCACACAAGTGCTGTTCCTTTTGAAAAGGAACAACAAAATCACACAAGTGTTGTTCCTTTTGAAAAGGAACAGCAGAAACACACAAATGTTGTTCCTTTTGAAAAGGAACAACAAAATCACACAAGTGTTGTTCCTTTTGAAAAGGAACAGCAAAAACACTTAGAATGCAAAAAGAAAATAAAAAAAACATATATACAAGATGTTATGTACAAGTTATGAAAAAAATGAATTCCTTAAATTATAGGTGAGGAAGATTTCGCTTCCTCTCCTAAAATTTCCATATCATTGTCTTGTCGTAGCTGCTGACAGAAGGATTCCCGAGTGAGTGGCTTTCGATAGAGACGAACTCGGTGGCCATTTACTTTGAATGCATATCCAGAACCATCAATTGTGATCAGAGTAAAGGTCCCATTGTCATGTACTTTCTGGATTTCGTATGGTCCTAACCATCGAGTCTGAAGTTTCCCCGGGAAGTCCTAAAACCGAGAGTCATATAACAGAGCCCAGTCTCCTTCATGAAAGACTTTGTTCTTGATAAGTGCATCATGCCATTTAGCTCGTTGTTGTTGAATCAATGCTGTATTTTGTAATGCAGAGAGCCTGATTTCGTCCAATTCATTAATCTGCTGTAATCGATTGATTTGTGCCTAACTCAGATCTAGGCCGACTTCCTGTGCAGTTCGTATCGTTTGGATTTCGAATTCTATGGGGAAGATAGGTTGTTTTCCAAACACTAATTGATAAGGTGAATAGCCAGTGGTACTTCTCCATGTGGTTCTATAAGCCCACAGTGCCTCAGGTAATCGGGTGGCCCAATCACGCCTATGCGATGCAATGGTTTTTGTTAAAATTGATTCTATTACCTTATTACTACTTTCTACTTGCCCATTTGCCTGCGGGTGATATGGGGTAGTAATTTTATGGTGGACATGATAATTGTTAAGTGTTGCAGCTAATTTATTTCCAAAAAATTATGGTCCACCATCTGTAATTAGTTCTCTCGAAAGTCCATATCATACAAACAAATGGAACAAGAATTGTATTACAGAATCTTCTATAGCCTTAGGCAATGATTCAGCCTCGACCCATTTAGTAACATAGTCTGTCGCCACCAGAATGTATGTCCTCTGATTTGATGATGGATTAATGGGCCCGATGAAATCAAGAGCCCCTCGTTCAAATGGCTCAATGATTAATTGTGGCCTCAGAGGCATTTCGTCGGCTTGGCCAGGTCGTCCTGCTCGCTGGCAGCTGTCACAGGCTTGGGCAAATTTTTTCGTATCTTTGAAAATTGTAGGCCAATAGTATCCTGTCTGCAATACTTTATGTGTTGTTCTCTTTTCAGCAAAGTGTCCCCCGCATGGTCTGTCATGACAAGCTTTTAAAATGTCGAAGATTTCATCTTCTCGAATACATATCCTAATTTGCATGTCTACCCCTGTGTGGAACAAATAGCCCCCAATCCACGAAAATCGAGTGCTCTTCTGAAAAATCTGCTTACATTCCTGAGGGGTTAAGTGTTTTGGTAGCTTACCTACTGCAAGGTAATTGGCGACATCAGCATACTAGGGTGTTTGAACAGCAACAGCAAACAGGTTCTCATCAGGAAATTGATCTTCCACTGCTGCTATTTCAATTGATTTTGGTATTCGTGAGAGAAAATCGGCTACAGGGTTCTCCTTGCCAGGTCGATCCTTGATTGTGATATCGAACTCCTGCAATAAGATCAACCATCTGGTTATTCTAGCATTTGTAACTGGTTTATTTGCCAAATATTTGATAGCAGAATGATCTGTATATAACACAACGGGATAGCCTGTGATATAATGTCTAAACTTATTAACAACATGTATTACAGCCAGGAATTCTTTTTCAGTGACAGTATAATTCAATTCGGCAGAGGATAAATTTTTGCTGATATAGTAGATAGCATATGGTTTTTTATCCTCTTCTTGCCCCAGGACTGCATCGATTGCTGTATCCGAGGCATCAGATGAGATTTGGAATGGTAAATTCCAGTTTGGTCCCCGAAGGACTGGGGCTGTTGATACAAGCTTCTTTAATTCCTTGAAAGCATGGTCACATTTTTCTGTCCACAAGAAATCAACATTACCAGTTAGAGCATATAGAGGTGCAGCAATATGTGAGTAATGTTCTATAAATCGTCTATAATACCCAGAAAATCCAAGGAAACTACATACCTCTGCTTGAGTAGTGGGGGTGGGGATAAGCAAAAGTATTTGAATTTTGGCTGGGTCTACTTGAATGCCAGTTGCTGAAACATAGTGTCCTAGAATGAGCCCTTCTGTCATCATCATATAACATTTTTCGTGGCTTAAGCAAAGCCTGGTAGTGATGCAACATTGTAGGACTTTTTCTAGAGTATCTAAAGCTGGATCAAAATCATCTCCATATGGTGTAAAGTCATCCATGTACACCTCAAGTCCATCATTTATTAAATCTGCAAAGATGCTAAGGACAGCCCTTTGGAATGTAGCAGGAGCATTACATAGGCCGAAGGGTAGAACTCGATAGGCAAACGTTCCCCAAGGACAAGTAAAGGTAGTTTTATCTTAGTCTTCAGGGGCAATCTGAATCTGATTGTATCCACTGAAGCCATCCAGGAAAGAAAAGAATTTCTTTCCTTCTAAAGTGTCCAATACTTGGTCTATGAATGGGAGAGGGAAGTGAATCTTTCTGTGTGGCTTTATTTAACTCCCTGTAATCCACACAAATCCTCCATTTTCCATTTTTCTTGGGTACCACCAGCAACGGAGAGACCCATTTACTATCGAAAATAGGATAGATAAAATTAACATCTAAAAGTTTATGAAGTTTGGCTTTTACAACCTCTTTTAGATGGGGGTTGAGTCTTCTTTGTGGTTGACAAACAGGTCTTGCATCTTTTTCTATATAGATGTGGTGGGTGCATAATTGAGGACCAATCCCTTTCATATCAGGGTAATCCCATGCAAATGCTTCTTGATACTTTCGTAACAGATGGACGAGCTTTGTTTCTTGGTCTGGTGTGAGGTTGGCATTGATATTTAGAGTCTTACCCGGTTCAATTTCCATTACTTTACTGTTGGCAACAACAGTCACAGGTATTGTTTGGTCATGCGCATCTTTCAAAGGATCTTCTTCTAGTTCACTATCAAATGCTGCTTCTATCATGAAACACTGTGTGTGAGATCTAGATTCAGTTTGACTAATGAAATTATTGATGGCATCATCTTCTATTTGGTATTTAAAGTCTAGAGCCTTCTGTACAGTCAATGGGGATCTGATATTGTTAGTAAGGTATGACACAGGGTGCTGGTTAGTTTTGATCATTGTAAGACTTGGTTGTGCTGGAGGGTATAGAACTAGGTTTTTAATATCTGGTCCTCTAGTTATGGTCATGTTTCCCTGCCAACAACCAATGTAAGCATCGGCAGTAGCAAGCCAAGGTCTACCTAGAATTAGCGGATGTCCATCCAGTCGGTTTTTGGATTAATTATCAGGAAATCAGTTGGGTATTCCCAGGAATCTACAGAAACCATGAAATAGTATAGAGTACCTTTCGGTCGAACTACAGATCGGTCTGCCAATTCTAACAAAGTAGAAGTAGGCTCTACTGATGTAATGCCGAGCTTTTGGCAGGTAGAGGTTGTCAAAATATTGATTGCAGCTCCTAGGTCAACTAAATCACTAGTCAGGGTCTGACCATAGATTTGAACAGTTACAATTGGATTTCCGGGATCTTCATATTTAATGGGTGTCTCTTTTCCTGATAACAGGTCAGATAAAGTACTGACTACTTGGACTCTTGGGTTAGTGGTTGTATTCCTCCTTGATTTTTTTATGCACAATTCTTTTATATTTTTTGCGTATATAGGGATGTCTTGAATGGCTTGGAGGAATGGAATTCTTATATGCAGGTTTTGTAACTCTCCCAGAATGTCAAAGTCTGGATATTGCACCGGTCGTGGTATGACTAATCGTTCCGGGAAGGGAGGAGAGGATGTACTTGCTTGATGATGAGTATGTTCCTTATTTTCACCCTCTTGTTGTAACAGTTGTTCTATTGATAACTGATCTTCAATATGAACTGTTTTATCTCCCTCTGTTTCTATTATACGTATAGATCTTAACTGAAGATCATTGCACTCCCTTCGGTTAGATCTGATTTCTGATGTTTCCATGATTTGGAGGGATTGGACCGGTTTATTATTTGGATTGGGATTGGGTTGGGCTGGAAGTTGCGGTCTCAGATTAGACCGAGGGTTTTGTTGTAAAGCTAGCAGAGTCGGTTGAGGGAGTGGAATAGTTCCTATTGGCTGATATGTCAATTTTGGCCAGTTTGTCTGCCGGGGTGAACCTTGTGAAGTAGGGGGGATCCATTGTGGAGGATATGAGTTATTCTGCCAATATGGTGGGGCGTAAGGAACATTCGGCCAGCCGAATTGGCTTGTTTGATTCATCCACGGATTTGGAGAAGGAAACGACTGTGATGACCAGTTCAGAAATGGGGGTGGAGATTGGTTTTGCCACATACTATATTGCTGAGCATTATACTGCGGAGGCTGGAAAGAAGAAGTTGGGTCTAAAAACATACCAGATTTCCTTGGTTTCCATTGGCGACTCTGGTTAACGAAGTATGCTGGCTCTGGCTCTTCTTCCGCTTCCTTATATATTGCCTTCAATCCAGGAAGTGAGGGGCAGCTCTCAGTAAGGTGATATTTTGTACAGATAGCACATGTTTGAACTGCATCTAGTGGAGATTCCTTGTGGCTATGTTTTCTTCTACATCGGGGGTAGAAAATCGCTATATTTTGTTCCGCCCCCATCTACTTTTTTTTAGCCTGCACAATATCAGGTTGTGTAGTTAATGTCCCCAGAATATCGGTTTTAAAATTTTCTAATAAACTTCCAAGTTCTACACGTTTTACTCCTTGTGTTGACATTTTTTTATCTCTGTCAAACCGATCATATTCTGCTGGTTTTATCCTTGTGCTGCCTCTTGAAATCCTCATACATAAATCAATGATGTCAGCAAAATTCTCTTGATAAATATCCCCTTTTCCCATGATATTTAATGTTTCAATTCACTGTTCTTTCATGCCTCTGATCAATGCAGTTTTTAACACATTATCAGGTAGAGGTAGTGATGCATAGGGGGATCTCTGTAAGTTATACTGGAAATGTTCTACGTATTCTTCTAATGTTTCATTTGGTCTAGCTGCCATTTGGAAAATTTCATCTTTTAATTCTCTAGACCTACAGTAATCCTGATATTTCTTTAGGAAAGATTCTTTCATTTGTTCCCAGTTATTTATGACTCCACCACCTAAACCCATAAACCATCTTAGAGTCACCCCTTTCAAAGTGGAGGGGAACAACTTTAATTTCTGGGGGTCAGTGGTGTAATCATATCCCCTACATAGCACATCGAATTCAAATAAGAATGCATCAGGGTCCTCTGATGTAAGTCCATGAAATGTAGGGATGTGTTGAAGAGGGATCGCTTTCATGGGCGCATTTGCTGCAGAACCCACTATAGGATATTGCAATGTAGAAGTTTGAGTATTTGGCTGATTCTGCGCCATAGGATCGAATATATGCCAATAACCTTCCGGGATTTCTAGGAGGGTATTCCTAGGTTGAGAAGGAATGGCCTTGGCAGGGATTGTTTTAATAGCACTTCCCCTATCTGGAATTTCTATCTGAGGGAATGGGGTGTCTTCAATAATAATTTTTACCGCGCTCCCCTTATCTGGGCTATTTAATGCCTGGATTATCCTAGGAAGAGACCTTGGCTCTCCTACTTCCCCTGTTTCCCCTTCTCCTTCACAAAGATTGCTTAGATTCCCTTCTTGCAGTCGTTCTGGAACAAAATTTTCAATTTCTTGAAAGTCCTGTTCATCAGTCTGACTATGCACCTCAGAAAAGGCTCCAGATGGTGATGTTGTGGCCTGAAGGGAGCTAGTAGGCTGTTTACAATTAATCTTTCTAGGGCCTACCGACGGCTGAGATTCAGTTTTCTTATAGATTTCGTCTATGAAGGTTGTTCAGCCAAGGGTCACCGACCCTTTGGCTTTTTCAGGTTTGGATGGAGGTTTGATATTCTTTTCTGGCTTTTTCTGCTTAGTCATGCACTCTAATAAACTACTAAATCCTATTCAACCAGCAATTGTGCTAAGAGAGCGGACGGTGGAGCATGGCTTTTACATGCTCCGTACACAGGTTTTTACCTTCCGTTTTTAAAATCCAACTCTCCCCTAGTGGATTTGTGCACTACTCTACAAAGGGCAAATGGCTATACTCTTTCCCCGACAACGGCGCCAAAATGTAGAGCTATAACTAGGGTCTCCCACACCTCTAATTATCCTACATTAATAAATCAATCCGGGAACGTTTTGTTATTGCAAAGAGTAACTCAATCCGAGGCTATTCATCCGAGTAATGCTTAGTAGTATAACATTCAGAAAATACAAAAGTAAATAGATGCTAAACTATAACTAAATTACTCCAAAAAGATAGAATCACACAAGACAGTTTATCAGTCAAGGGTACGGAAGCGATAACCCATCCCTCTAGAAACTGATGGAAAGGAAATTAGAGCATGGACCATAGGTCTAGGAGCTAGGCAGCATCTGCTGAGGCTCACTACAGCATTAGACCTTCTCTCACACCAAAACAACAAATGCAAGTAAAAGGAACGGAAACAAGTAAAATGGAACAACAAAAAGGAAATGGAACAGCAGTAAATGGAACAACAATCAAAAGAACTAAATCTCATGAGTCAAAACCAACTTACTCACACTCTGCTATAACATTCTTCTCTCCTAAAGCAAACTGGATGGAATATACTTTATGGAACAACACTAATTGATGAATTATGGAACGACAATAATCGACCATATATGCACGCCTCGCATTAATATAGTAATCTGACAATTAAGGGTAATATAACTATTTTTCTAAACAGAATAACATTACTTTCAAATTCCAATAATCGAGATTTCAAATGAATCAAATGACAGTAATATTCACACAGATTCTCTGTAACAGAAATAGCTGGTTTGAGACTAAAAGCATGCGATTCAACTCTGAAGAGATCCAATTATACAGTGTAGAGTCATTACACAGATTTTCTGAGAAAAACCATTAATGTATTGATCGTAACAGAGCATAGCATAGCATATGAAAGATATATCAGATTACCGAGTAATAAAGATAAGCAAACCACGCATAAATCACAGTATAATGATACAAAAGCAAGTGTCCTTCGGAGCCGGGCCCTTAGCTGCCAATGGTACACCGCCTTAGGTTACTCTAGACGCAAATATGAAATAAACACCAAGTCTTTTATATTAACGCATCAACAAAT
This sequence comes from Pinus taeda, assembly GCA_000404065.3. Taxonomy (NCBI): domain Eukaryota; kingdom Viridiplantae; phylum Streptophyta; class Pinopsida; order Pinales; family Pinaceae; genus Pinus; species Pinus taeda. The sequence continues at coordinate 12,828 of APFE030816110.1, forward strand.
GTACAGTAAACCAGGTCTCAGTGAGACTCGATGATCAAAGTTTTGTCTGAAACTGAATATTACAAAAAACAGGAGTCCCCTTTGCTCAACGATGCTGTTCCTTTATATAAAAGTAACGGTGGGGATATCTAGGTAACAAAGATAAGTAAAACAACGATCCCTCAGGATCAAAGATCCTGAGGGCTTCGCCAATCTGTTAATCCTTTACTTTTCTTTCCCTCTTTCGCCAAATTTGTATCCCTTCTTCCTTTCCTGGGTTATTCAGCTTTGATTTGCTCGATCTCATTTGCATCCGGTTCCCTTCTAGAGGGACAATAGTTATTCCTCCTCTGTTTTTCGCTTTTTGATGGCAACTCCTTGCTTCCACCTTTCCCTGTATAGAAAAACAACAATTATCAATGATTGAGCTTCTCATGTTAATTCTTACACATTTTATTAAAATTATTTATCTCTTTGAATTCATAATGCAGAAAAGGTTACAAATATTATTGAAAAGCCACTAAATTGTTTGTCAAAAGCATACCTTTCAAGTGCTCCATAGTAACATTAGTGCTAGGATCCGCATCAATAATCTGCTTCCCTTTGTCATTCCTATTGGGTGTGGAGCCTGATTATGTTCTGTATTCAAATATTTCAGCTGGATGTATACCCCAGGAAGACTGTACACCCCTCCACGTGGGGGGGGGGGACTTCCCCCCACCGCGAAGGTCCAGGGGCAAGTGGTCCCCCTGCGTGGGTTCAGGGGCAACATCCTCGAAGCTAAAAATAGATGTAAAATTGCCTTGTAAAAGTCTAGTAATTTCTAGTCAATCTGGGCCGTTCATTAGGCGGATGATCTGACTGTAGAAGTTATGTTTAACTTAGGGTTTTTTTCCCTAGAAGGCAACCCCTCACTATATATTAGGGAATTTTATTGCGTCTAAAAAAATCTGTATTCTAAGTGAGGAAGAGAGAGGAGATTGAGAGCAAAGAGGGTGTTAGAGTGGATTTTTTGTAGGTTGTATCTCTTCAGTTTGGTGGATAATATACTAAAAGAAGGACTGGTTGTTTCTCCGTGGACGTAGCCCAAACTAGGTGAACCACGTATATCTGTATCTTTCTTGTTTTATGCATTTTCTATGTTTATATTTCTACAACATTTCATGTGTTCCATTGCTCTGTAATATATAATTTTATAACAATTCCTCTTGTCGAGTTCTGACTCAAGGTTGGAACATTCATCTGATTTTGAAGCCTTCAACTCAGCGACTAGCAACTACTTGGTCTGACACTCACTTGTGTTGTGAGTGGGGCTCTTATGGAACTCACACCACTTTCCTGTGTCCTTCTTCGACTTCGTGGTGGTGTTCTTTTCTTGCAGCTTTGATGGGTTGTCTTTGGTCACCTTGCCTTGGATTTGTCATTTTTTCTTCGGATTCATAGGTCCAACGTCTTGCTTCTTTTGTTTAAACTTATGTTCGATCTTGACAGTGTATCGATACATTGTTCTAAGAGAGGCGATGCCTCCATCTCATCCTGGATGTACCTATGTAGGTAGCTGTGATATTTGAGTACCAAATCTTGCTTTGATTCATTGATACCCAAATTTGTGCGAATGGTATGAAAAATATTAGTAAACTATGGCACGTCTTGGTCCATTCCCTACCGCAGCGTGGTCCACTTTATGTATTTATCCTCATAGCTTCCGACAGGGTAGTGCTACTCCTTGATGACATCCTGGAATGAATTCCAAGTGGGTGTGGTTGAAAACATTGAGGCTGCACTTTCATCCTTCTACTCGTAGTAAGTTTCCCACCAGTCCTTGACGTGTGGGGCAACTTTGAGAAGTGAAAAAGTGATCTTTTCCCAGCTGGAAAAATCATGAACAAAAAAATATCCTTCTAGCATATTTGACCATTTATCTACAACATCCACATATATCTGATCCTCAAATATGGGAATATCAAAATTAACTTGTACCTTAATGGGTGTGGTTCTTCCATAATAGCCGTTGGAAGTAAATGCGTTGCCCCTGGGTATTTGCTGAATGATTTGGGAAAAGTTTTCCATTATTGTGATCCTTTGTCACTCGAGGGATTCTTCGAGAAAGATTTTGATAGGATCTCCTACTCCATCATCTTTCATTTCATCCGCCATGGGAGGCCGTCGTGATTGGCAAGGATGATCTCACAAAGGTTAAACCAGATCTAGCGCTAACTCCTTATATCCTGACCTCGTCAGGGACATGCAAAGAAAAAAAAAGAAAGAGCAGACAACTCTAATACCTCTGGTTTGAATTTAAATAGGAATACAACAAATTATAGACATAACCATGAATACAAAGATGCAACAAAAATAACACTTTCTTTCATTAATATCAAATAATAAGATTAAGCGTGAGTGATGGTAGCTTGTCTCTAAGAAGAGATGTGGCGGCTACATGCCTATGAATTGTGTTATAATGTGGCTCAAAGGCCTATTTATTATTGAGAAACAATGGAAAACCCTAAACATCCAAAAACCTTACCCTAGGAGATGAAGCACCAAAACTATGGGCCTTGTTTGGGTAAATCGGTACATCAACTTCCCAGGGTCATAACTTTTGCATACGATCTCTTTTTGGCTATCATATTACCTTGTTTCAAATATCTTGAAGGGAAGGCTGAAAAAACAAGAAAAATAGTTTGGGACATTTTGAGTCTCTATGGTTTCCCTAAAATGTTGTTTAGGGCCTCAAAACAGCTTCAGAAGTTCAGGACCCAAAAAACTACCAAAAATAGTAAATTGTGCTACAATTAAGGAAACCGAAAAACTGAAAGAGACAATGTTGGGGGTCCAAGTGGAATAGGTGGGTGTCCATGAATATCCACCTGGATAATTATAATTTGTAAGAAAAAGTTTCAACTACTCAAAACTAACTGCACACTCTTTAGTCCATTCAAACTTCTTTCCTTTCCTCTGCAAATATGTAATAAGATAAGAAATCCTTGATAATTTCCCAATGAACTTATTTTGATAACCTGCTAGTCTCATGAATGGTTTGACCTCATCCACATTCCTAGGAGTTGGCCACTCCATGATAGCTTTAATCTTTTCTAGATCCTATGACATCCCTTCCTTGGAAACAAATTGTCTCAAGTAGTGAATCTAAATTTGAAAGAAACTGCACTTGTTGAGGTTTCCATACAAATGATGCTCCCTCAACAATCTCAACACTGCTTCCAAGTTATCTGCATGCTCTTCCTCATTCTTTGAGTATATCAATATATCATTAATGAACACTATCACAAACTTTTCCAGATAAGGATGCAAGACACTATTCATCAAGCACAAAAAGGTGGTTGGGGAATTAGTAAGACCAATAGAACCACCACAAACTCATAATGTCCATACCTCATGCAGAATGTGGTCTTATAGGTATCTTATTCTTTGATGCACAACTAATGATATCCTTGTTAGGTATCCCTTTTGATACTTATAATTCCCTAATTAACCTCTATTTTTTACCTATATTGCCTTGACTCTATCTACTATTCGCCTATTTTCTTCAAGTATATTCCCTTTTAGCCTTATGATGTCTATTAACCTATTTTCTTGTAGTAAAAATAACATTATTTGATCTTTTACTCTCTAATTGATTTGATTGGTTCACACAGATATTCAGATTTCCACTCTTATTCATCCAGTACTCGTACAACATTCCACTGCTCGGGCAATTCAATATTTGGCACTTGGGAAGTTCAACGATCTGGTACCTATGTTCTTATTTTTCTAGCCCGTTCACCGATCCGACACTCGAGTGTTCGTCAAACACCTATGCACCCATCTGTTACTCGACCAATAGTCGTGTTCTGAGTGAGCACACTCACCACACACATGCACCCATTTGACACTTGACTAGTGGCCCGAGCTCTTGGCTATTACGCTCATCATATTGTTCTATTATGACACCAGCCATTCCACTATTCGATTCTGGTACCAGTTGTTCTAGCATTTAACTCTAGTACCCATGTAATATTGTTTTGTTCTGGTACTAGTGTTCCTCTGTTTGATTATGGTACTAGTTTTCTCCAAACTTAGTACTTCAAAAAATAGTCTATGATGGAAACAATAAAGTTGTTGAAGACATCTCGCTTACTTACTCAGTCGAGATTCACTTCCTCCTCATGCACTTCATGTCATGATGAAAAATTTACAAATGTAATCCCAGTTTAACTATACAAATTTGATGATATCTCTTGTAACTTTGATTGTAATGACCCTCTTATTTATAAAAGAAAGGTATGTTGAATGATTAAGTTAATCTTTTAATATTTTAGTCTTCAGAGAGAGATTGGGTTGGAGAATAAAAAAATGAGAATATAGCACTAGAACTCTGATATTTGTAATGTTGATGAACTATTAAGTTGCAATCCTTGTTTTCAATTAATAATATGAAAAACAATTGTTAATATCAGTGTGTTAACTTACTTCTTAGCTTTGTAAGTTTTCAAGCTTACATTGGTAGCTAGACAAGGGCCCACTGAAGCCATCAAGGCAAGTTTTCGTTTTTTTTTTTCTAAATTATTAAATAGTTTAGTGTTTCCGGTTTTTCTTTATGAGTGATAATTTCTTTGTTTAAGTTGTATTTGAATTATGTATTTAATGACTGATTGTTTGAAGCACATGAAGGATAAGACTTGAGATCTCACCATTCACCTACATGGGTCAATAGTGAAGACTCTTATCAAATATTTTTTGTACTGGATTTGATTGCCTTGTTTAATAATTGAATGCATTGAATTGATTTGGTTAAGATTAATAGTTGTAGGAAATAGAGTTAAGTCCATCTTGTTATTACATGAGCCTATAAATGGAGGAACTTGTTACCTGATTTAAAATATTTAGTTTACAGTGTTTGAGAATTGTGTGCTTTTCATTAATTGTGTGATGAAATGAATTAAAGTTTGTAGAATGAAGTGCTAATTTGAAGTACTTACTATCTAGACTATACGCAATAGACAACCGAACTTATATATTATCGTCACACACAGTGCATCAACTCTACTAATTACGATTTTTGGTCGATAATTAAGTATGGAGGAAAACACTTATACCTATATATATACTCATATAACTACCCCCAACTTTTTTGGAGTCATTGTCAGGGAGCTGTAAACGGCGATAAAATTGTTTGATGGATTGTGAATAATATTGAGGATGACCTAATGGCAGAGAGAAGATGGTAAGACGAGCGGTAAGAACCTACACATCCACTTTGGTGGGGTCACTCCAAATTTAAGTTGTCCTCTCTTTTGGTAAGTAGTTAAAGTTTGATGATTTTGTTTTTATGAAAATAATTACAGATAGGAAAGGTAGATTTATTTCATATAGAACCGCAGAAAATATATACGTTCCTAAAGTTGTAACCCTGGCTAATTCTACTAATCGTTATGTAAGGAAAACACCAAAGGAGGAAAGTTTGGTGATAGTAGTAGAGGAGACATAAACAAAATCAAGACAGTGGTAGAGGAAGTTCAGACTGTGGTGGGGATAGTACCTTGGAACATTGCATATAATCTAGTGACAAAACCATCATCTTCTGCAAGTGAGACATCTCCAACTGCCACAAATATTAAGGCATGGGAAGGAATAATGGAAGGAGAAGGAGGAATAGTCGACAACCCAGAAAACAATGAACCATAAACATTTGGATTTCCAATCCTTGACATTACCACGAATGTCAATATGAAGAACATTCTCTTCTCATGATTACCTCATTTCAATGGTATGACATCTGAAGTTCTTGATTCATTTTTATTTTTATTTGATATATTGTGTAAAAGTTATAATTTTATAGATAATGCTCAAAAACTGAAACTTTTCCCATCGACCTTTAAAAACTCTCCATTAAGATGGTTCAAGAGTCTAGGGGAGCATACTTTTGAGATGATATGAAGCTAGCCATTCTGCAAAAATACCAAGACTACTATAGACCTAGGGAGGCGTGGAATGGAATATTTAGAATGCAAGCTAAAGATGAAAGCCTAGAAGACTATTTAGAAAGGTTCCATTACAACTACCAAAAATCCAAACCAGTTTCCCTTTACCTAGCCATAGTTAAGACCATTTTTCTAAAAGGAGTATGAGATGATTGCACAAAAGTACTTAACCTTATGAGTTCGAGTGATGTTTATAAAAAATTATTTGCCGAGATTATTGAATATTTTAAAAAGTACTCTCGCAGTCAATCCAATGCTAGAAAATGTCCTAGAGAACTTAGAAGTAGAGCTTTCAAACCAACCACAAGTGGGGTAACTAGGACATAATTTAGAAATCTATTGGGAAATTTTAAAACTAATATTCTTAGTACCATTAGTAACCAACTATATACCCTCACTAGCAATAGGAAGCAAGAATAGGAAAATGTTTCTTTAGCTATCTTTTGTCCTCATTGTAGGAAGAAACATCATGAAAAGGAATGTCCCCTTAATACCCTAGAGGTTTTTAGAATTTTCACAGGTAAGAACTCAACTGAAGAATGTCCTTCATTACTAGGACTGCAAGCTATATACAAAGGGGGGATAGAACCATAGTATTAATCCTATCCCTCTAGGATACCATGAGATAACAAAACACCTCCATATCAAAAGATCCTTACATGCAGTTCACTCAACAACAATGGGCCCCTCAGATGCCTTATTCTCAATGGGGATCCCAATCATTACAAGGAAATTATTGGCAACAAGGTTGGAGGGGAACCATGTATGGAAACATACCTCCACAACCTTACCAAGCACCCTCTTATCCAATCTACACACAATATCCTTCAAATATTTCTCAGCTATTGTCAGGGTTTAATCCACCCCTTTTACCTTCCTTCCAACAACAACAAAAAAAATTGTCCATGAATCCAAATTCACAATAGTCTTCTCTGCCCATGAGTGCACTTCCTTAACTATAGTTTCCTATGAACCCAAACCCACAACAACTTTCTCTACCCATGAATTCAAGTCAACAACGAGTACCACCAAATCCAAATCCCTCATGACCTACTGAATTTCATGCACAACCTATTCCAAACCCTAATAATAAACCAGCTCAACCCGTGCAAAATATGGATCTTTTGACATTCGCTACTTATAGCATCACTTCAATTCCAATCAATGAGATTCAGTTAAGATTCGGGAAAATATTAAACAAAATAGGACCTGCAATGGTTATTCAAGAAGAACAACCAACAAATTCACCTCTTTAAAATGAAAAGGAATATTTTTCTTTTGGTGCAGAAGAAAACCCTCCTAAAGTAGTAATAAATTATACTACACAACCTGAACCATCTCAAGAAATTACTGAACCACCTAACCCAGAAAGGTTGCTTGTTAAAAATCTTGAGGTCCCACCAGAATATGAATTAGAGGCTGAACTAAAACATTTTTGTGTGAGGATACCCTTGTTACAAACCATCAAAGTTATTCCCATTTATGCCAAGATTGTAAGGGACTTTTGCATTAAAAATCCAGGAAGAAATAGGAAGGATCCCCCTGCTATCAAGATAGTTGGCCAATTATTAGAAACCATGTTAGGGATGCCTTCTAAATACACTGATCATGGGAACCTGGTGACCATACAGATCAATGGTACCTCTTTATTAAACACCCTTGTTGATATAGGTGTAGCAATAAATTTCATGATTATGAATATTATGCAAAATCTGCATCTAAAAGGCTTAAGGCCCACTCAACGTTTATTGGAATTAGCAGACAAATCTATTCTTAAACTTGCAAGAAGCCTGGATGACATAACAATTACATTAGCATCCTAGGAATATCCTATATATTTCTTTGTGGTCCATCCAAAATCCCCCAAACCTAGACATCCAGTACTACTAGGCCAATCTTGGCTCACTACTGATGATGCCTTCAGTGGACGCATGTCTGGAGAGATCTCAATTTCTAATGGGTGTCAAAGTTGAAAGATTGTTTTATTTCCTCCTACCCAACCTACTACAAAAGTTTCTCTATGGTTAGAAATCCCATATGGAGAGGAGGAATGTGCTCAACCATTGTTAATAATTAAAAAATCGAAAGGTCTTTAAGAACAGACTGAAGATTAAGTTTTGAACTTGTTCTTAGCCACAATGAGATGTATTGATTTCCCACAATCCTTCCAAGAATATGAGCATATTTCCAGTTTTGAATTTCAGGAAACATGTCATCCTTCTACCTCTAAATTGTTTGCAACAACAACAACAAATGAAAGAAAGGAGTCATCAGTCCATGATTTTGAAATTTATCCTAGGAAGTCTCTACATGTTAATTTTATTATAGGGTTAGAACAACAAGAACAATTGATCCAAATGATTAGGAGCTGATGTGGTGCTTTTGCATGGGACTACTTTGACATGAAAGGAATTCACCCAGATACCTGCATGCACCATATCTATATAAATGATGAAATTAGAGCAGTGAGGCAACCTCAAAGGAGAGTGAACCCAACCCTAAAAGATATAGTAAAAGAAGAGCTTCAAAAAATATTAAATTCTAACTTCATTTACCCTATTTCTGATAGCAAGTGGGTGTCAGCACTAGTTGTTGTACCTAAGAAGAATGGTAAATGGAGGATTTGTGTGGATCTTAGAGAACTGAATAAGGCAACCTTTAGAGACTATTTCCCATTAACTTTCATTGATAAGGTATTACATACCTTGGCCAGGAAGAAATATTTTTCCTTCCTAGGTGGATTTAGTGGCTATAACCAAATCCAAATTGCACCCGAAGACCAAGAAAGACCACCTTTACTTGTCCATAGGGTACTTATGCCTATAGGGTTCTTCCTTTTGGGTTATGTAGTGCCCTTGCCACCTTTCAAAGGGTTTTCCTTGCTATTTTCTTAGATCTAACCCAAGACTATGTCGAAATCTATATGGATGACTTCAGAGTATATAGGAAAGATTTTCAACAAGATTTAGACAACCAAGAGAAAGTCTTAATCTGATGTCAAGAGACTAACCTTTCCCTTAGCAATGAAAAATATAGAATGATGTTTACTGAGGGTATTATGGTAGATTATCATATTTATGAAACTGGGATAAGAGTGGATCCTGCTAAAATTGAAATAATTGCTCAAATTAAAACTCCCATCTCTCAAAGAGAAGTTAGAATCTTTCTAGGGTATGTAAGATACTATAAAAGATATATTCAAAATTTTACCACAATATATCTTATGTTTAAACTTCTAACTAAAGATACATATTTTCAGTGGAATTCTCAGTGTCAAATTGCCTTTGAAACTCTTAAACAAAAGTTGTCAACTGCTCCAGTTCTAAGATGACCAAATTGGAGCCTCCATTTTCACATTTGTATGGCTACCTCAAACAAAACTTTGGGGACTATTCTAGGTCAAAGGGAAAATCAAATCCCCTATTCCATTTACTTTGTCAACAAAATTATCTGCCCTACTGAACTTAACTGTACAGTCACAGGAAATGAATTCTTATCAGTAGTTCATGCCATCAATAAGTTTAGACATTATATAACCGGGTATGAAATTTTTGTACATATAGATCACTCAGCTATTAGATTTTTAATGAATAAACCAAACACTAATGCCTGAGATACTAGATACTACTATAGGAATTTAATATTGCTATTGTTGATAGGCCAGGAAGAGATAATCTTGTTGTTAATTTCTTGTCTAGACTTGTTCATATAGGTGATAGTGCACCAGTTGCTGATGATTTTCCTAATGAAATTTTATTTTCTATTTCCACTTATAGTCCTTGGTATACAGATGTAGCTAACTACCTCATTACAGGAAAACTACCGAAGAATTTGTCCTTAAGAGAAAGACAAAGAATCATTCATCTTAGTGATACTTATATGTGGCAAAATGATTGTTTGTACCGTATTGGACTAGATCTTGCAATTAGAAGATGTGTACGAGAGGATGAAATGGAGGACATCCTAAAAGATTTCCATAATGAGCCATGTGGTTGACATTTTGTTGACAAAAGAACCACATACAAAGTGTTACAATCCGGATATTACTGACCCACTATTTTTAAATATGCAAAGAAGTATGTGGCTAGCTATGATGATTGTCAAAGGATGGGAAAAAAACTCCAAATAATGAAATTCCTCTTCAAGCACAGGTAGTTATTGAACCCTTCGACAAATGGGCATTAGATTTTATTGGTCCAATTTCTCCTATGTATAAAAAGAAAAAGTACATTTTGGTATGTATGAATTATGTACCCAAGTGGGTAGAAGCAAAAGCACTATACTCATGCTAATGAGAAATCAGTTGTTGATTTCTTATTTGAGGAAATATTTACTTGATTTTGTGTACCGAGATAAATAGTAACTGATCAGGACACCCAATTTACCTCTAAATTGTTCAAAACCATTACTGAGCAATACCAAATCAGACACCAGAAATCCACCCCTTATCATACACAAGAAAATGAGCAGGTGGAATCCACTAATAAAGTTATTGAAGCCATTCTCACCAAGACAGTACACCTGCATCACAAAGATTGGGTCAATAGGTTACCTGAAGCTTTGTGGGCCTATAGGACAACCTGGAGGAACACAATGAGACACTCGCCTTATGAGTTGGTTTATGGAAAACATGTACTCCTCCATATAGAGTTCGAGATTAAATCATTCATAACAACCATGTAGCTAGGAATGGATCTAGACAAGGCACAAAAGAAAATATTGATAGAGTTAAATGCACTAGATGAAATTAGGCAAGATGCACTTCAAAGAACAATGCTTTTCCAAGACCAGAGAACCAAATGGCATGAAAAGTTCCTTAAATATAATTTTTTTCAACCTAGCGAATGGGCTTTGTTATATGACAACAGGTTTAAGAAATTCAAGGGGAAGCTCTCAACTAGATGGATCATACCTTATGAGGTAGAGACAGTATATGATTTGGGCTCAGTTAATACCAAGACTATTGATGGAGAGAAGATCTCTTTTGTTTTTAATGGACACCGATTGAAAGTTTATCACAAGCCACTATCAAGAGAGTATTTTTCCTATCATGTTCTTCAGAATTTTGAAATGCAATTGGATGGAAAGAGGAACCCTCCTTTGACTGATCCACCTCTGTAAGTTTTTTTTCATAATTAATTTCGTTTTGTACATATATGTATATAGGTGTGCTAATGTATATGATGATTTTTGTGTTACTAACAAAAACAAAACTTGAATGTGTTCTCATGTAGATAAGCAATAAGGAGAGCATTTTCTATGTGTAGGCTTATTTATTTATCCAACCCTGGTAGATTATCTATGGAAAAGGGGGCTTATGGAGTTTTCTTTAAGATTTTTAGACTCCTAAAAATTGAAAACACCAATGAGCATGAACTAGCCTGAGCTCGAGAAAAATCCACGGGAGAGTGAATGGAGTTTTCTTTAAGTTTTTCAGACTACTAAAAATTGAAAATACTGGTGAGAATGAACTAGCCCAAGCTCGAGAAAAATCCACAGGAGAGTGAATGGAGTTTTCTTTAATTTTTTTTTTTACTCCTAAAAATAAAAATTACCAGTGAGAATAATTGATATGGGCTCGAGAAAAATCCACAGGACCATAGTAGTTATGTGATTTTCCAATAAAATGGAAATGGAAATAGGAAACAAAGGTCAGCTTGATCCCAAGAAGAGGAAGATATCCAACTTCAAAATTACTTTCGATTACATAAACTTGGAACTTGATCAATGACTTCTTTTGCTTCTATTTCCACCACTTCCATTTCAATTTTTGAATTCTTGCACCAGTGCGTATTGTTCATTTTCTTATTTGTTTCAATAAATGAATTCATATACATCATCAACAATTATCATTATCTACTCTAGATGGACCTTCAAAATATGTTATGTTTCAAGTGGAAGCCTGCAAAATCTCTATTTCGAGATTTTACTAAGACATCTGTGTTCATTTGGCACTAAAGAAGACATCTACATTCATCTACTACTGAAGAAGCTCTCTTTGTTTATCCAGTACTGAAGAATCTCTCTGTGCTTGTCCAATACTAAAGATATTCTCTATGTTCATCCGATAATGAAGGAAATGTTTTATGTGTAATCTAGTAATGGAGGTATGAGATCGATATTTTTACTTTTTTATATTAAGGATTTATATTAATTGGCAATAACATATGATTATCCTCATTTTAATTACCTTTACTTGCTAGCCCTATCCTAATCCTAAACCACTTACCTTCATTACAAAGAAAAATCCTTTTGTATGATTGAGTGGGATGGCTATGGGTATGATTAAACGAGTATTGATCCTAATATAAGCAAGTATACTATACGATTATCTCTTATTCCACCTCCATGGGTCACTTAAGTTATGATAATCCCATTATTTCATAGTTGTGAAGATGAATGATGGCGATAAGGACTAACAGATGTCTGATGTGAACCGTGTCGTACCTTTGGACCCAACCACATCCTACGTATCATGTCTAACACTCATTCCTGTAAATACAATGTCAGACATGGGAATAATTTCGAAAAGAGCTGTGTATACAATGTATCATTGTTATACACATAGCCCACTTACCAATTATGTAGGAATTGTAGTTGTTATCATTTCCCCATTGAATTATAAATTCCCCTCTAGATGGCTTCACCATCCAGATGAGCATTATTTCCTTTCTTTCTTTGCCTTCATTCCTCTATGTGACCAATTCCGATACCCCTGTATCCCCATTTTCACAACTATATGTCAATTGTTTCCAGTAATGTGTAGATTAATTACATCCAATGCTCTGTACAGCTACTTATGGTACCCTATGTTAAGAATTTCCGGTACTCATTTATCATTTCCTATACCAAATCCCTCTCATGTTCGAGAGTCATTTTCACAGCTAGCATGTGGGTGAATATGCACGAACCAGAATTTAGGTCTTACAAAGAGACCAAGGAGTATTAGTCGTGCAGGGAGAAGTTTGAGAGAGCTGGGTAGAATTCATTCCTTAGAAAATTTAAAGGGTATCATGAAGGTGTCTCTCTCAATTTCAGTCATAATTTTGATGGTGAGAACGTTCTACAGGGAGGCCACCATAGTAAAGGCCATGTGTTTACTAGCCATAGGAGAGAATTATTTGAAGTTGAAACCATCAACAAGGAGATTTGTCACAAATTCCTGACTCCAGAACACCAAAACCCAGATTGGACTAAAGGCATTCTGAGAAGTTGGGTTGAAGAAGAGTATATATCAATGCTCAATGGTCTACAAAGGTTTGTGACTTGTGAGGGTAGGTATGTTGTTACCTTCCTTTATCATTTGAGACTTTTGTTGCATTTTGAGGGAGGTCCTGAAATGAATTTTCCATAAATTCTAAGGATGAGCCTAAATAAGATTGCAAGAGGAATTAAGTCATCCTCTAAAAATGTTCAAACCAGTGTCTAACAACATGGGTTAATCAAACTGTTAGTTGTCCATGAAATCAAGAAGTAGGGTAGTGACTGGAAGCCATTTCTAGCACAACACTTTTCTCAAGGAGAAGGTTCCCAGCACATGGAGGAAAGCCTACCAGAAGAGAGAACTAAGGAGCTTGACAAAAAATAGGAAATTAGTAAGAAGTATCAGAATAAATCAAAGTCCAAGGAGGTTATTGATAACCCTACTCCATCAAGGTCTTTTAACAAATTAGATAAGGGTGAAGTCGAAGGCAAGAAATAAACTCCTCCATCAATAGTCAAGTATTCAAAAATTAATATGCCTCCTATTGGTTCACCCACTTCGAGAAAAATTCAACCAGTGAGAAGAATAAGAAAAAGTCAGCTAGTAGTGAAAAAGAAGAATTCACAGGTACTACTTTAGAGGCAGTTGTCAAATTACCCCAAAAAGAATCTCCTGCACCAAGTGCTAAGAAAAAAAAGAAGCCTAAAATTATTGAAGGGGGTGACAAGGCTCAAATTTTTGGAAAGAAGAAGATACATGAATAAGAAAAAAAATCCGCGGGGACCTTGACATTGACAAAAGGAAAGAAGAGAAAGTTGTTTGAGGATAGTGAACCATCAACACCCTTGTGCTAAACAAATAGAAGTATGGTAAAAGCAATAATAACTACTCTCACTCCTTCTTTCCCAACACATTTTATTGATATCTCTTCCTCTCCAGAAGGAGAACATGTAAAAGAGAAGACACTCAATGAAACAGAAGAAATTGTCACAAAAACTTTGCAAGAATTGAGGAGAGAAGTAGAGGCTAAGAGGATATTGGCCAAACCAAAAACAAATGAACCTGATAATTCCTTAGCTAGGCAGTAGATGATGGCCAGTATTGAAAAAATTCAGAAGAAAAACAAGAAATTAAAGGTAGGAGTGAAAGAATGTAGGATGCTGGATGAATATCTTAAGACAGAAAACAAGTATCTTAAGAAGAATAGCCAAAAGTTGCAAGATGAGTGTGATGAGGCCTCCACTAGGTTGAAAAGGTTATCCATCTTCTGCATTTTACCATGTTCATTAGGAGGGAAATCAATGAAGAGGCCTCAGGAGTGAAGGTCTTGGAACCAAGTAATTGATACCCACGCAAGGAAGGCTTCATTTTTGGAAATTTTAAAGATTGATTCAATCCTTTTTGCATGAGGGCATGAAATAGCTTAAGCATGGGGGAATGTTGGGTCTCCATTTTGACACTTATAATGCCCTCATTGACCTCTATTTTTGACCTAATTTTCATCGAATCTACCTACCATTTGCCTATTTTCCTCAAGTATATGCCCTTTTATCCTTCTGATGTTTATATAAGGTAATATATATTTCAAAACACAATTTTTATGTTTTCTTATAGTAAAAATAACATTATTTGATCTTTTACTCTCTAATTTCTCTTATTGGTTCTCATAGATCTTTGGATTTCCACTCCCATTCATCCATTACTCATTCAACATTCTGGTGGTTGGGCTATTTAGCATTCCGATGCTCAGGTAGTTCAAAAATCTAATACCTATGTTCTAATTTTTCCAACCTCTTTAGCAATCCGAAACTCAGGTCTTTGTCGAATACCTATGCACCCATCTAGTACTCGAACAATAGATGTGTTCTTAGTGATTGCGCTCACCACATGCGTGCACCCATCCAAGACTTGACTAGTGGCCTAAGATCTTGGCTATTGTACTCATCATATTGTTCTATTATGGCACCAACCATTCCACTATTCAATTTCAGTACCAAATGCTCCAAATGCTCCACTGTTAGATTCAGGTACTAGTTGTTCTACCATTTAACTCTCGTACCAATGTTTCTTTATTCTATTCCAGTACCAACTATTCGTTTGTTCTATTTTGGTACCAACGTTCTACTGTTTGATTTTGGTGCCAGAATTCATCTCCAAACTTAGTACTTCAAAAACTAGTCTAAAATGGAACCAAGAAAGTTGTTGAAGACATATCCCTTACCTAGTGATTCAATATTCACTTCCTCATGCACTTCATGTCATGAGGATGAATTCCAAATATAATCCTAGTTTAACTATACAAATTTGATGATTATCTTCGTAACTTTGATTGTAACAACCCTCTTCTTTATAAAAGAAAGGTTTGTCGAATGATTAAGTTAATATTTTAATCTCTTAGACTATTAATCTTTTAGTATTCAAAGAGAGATTAAGTTGGAGAATCAAAGAGTTAGAAACAAAGCACTAGCACTCTGTGATTTGTAATGTTGATGAACTGTTAAGTTTTAATCATTTTTTTTTATTAATAATATGAATAGTACTGGTTAATATCAGTGTGTTAACTTACTTCTTATCTCTGTAAGTTTTCAAGGTTACCTTGGTAGCTCGGCAAGGGCCCACTGAAGCCATCAAGGAGTGTTTTCCTATTTTTTCAAATTATTAAATAGTTAGTGTTTCTAGTTTTTCTTTATGAGTGATAATTTCTTAGTTTACATTGTATTTGAGTTACAGATTTAATGATTGATTGTTTGAAGCATAGGAAGGATATGACTTGTGTTGGAAATAATACTGAGAGGGGGGGGGGGGGGGGG
>APFE030816113.1:0-10674 GCA_000404065.3 Pinus taeda
TTGAATTAATGGAACTTTTCGTTCAAGAAACATGCTATTTATTCACATAGGTTTGTTGCTAACAGTTCAGAGTCTCGTCACAATCATCAACACAGGATTCATGCGACCAAAAGGGCTAAGGAAACGTTTTTATATTTGTCTCTGGTACTAGAAAAGTAATACGGTAGTGATGGAGTCTATTTTCAGTCGTCATGTCAACTCATTAAATCTGCACAACTTGTCCTCTACTAACTTTCATTAATGATAAAATGAGTTACATTGGAAGATTCTTGGATCTCGTATTAGACTTAGTATTCTCCTCTTACCACTGATACAATATCCATGGAATAGAACCAAAATATCCGAGAGAGGAAAAACTACATATTAAAAAAAGAAAAAGCCAAAATTAAATTGTCACGGATTATATAAGTTAGGTGGAAAATTTTATCAATATGATACATATGTAAGTTTCCTAAAATTCTATCTGCAAAATCTCAAACCTGCATCTTTTGTAATATAAATAGACAAAAGTATTGTGTGCATCTTATTGTATGTCTGAATTTTTTCTTATAAATTGTGAATTAACTTCTGTAGAGTAGTAGAATAGGTTTGTGTCTTGTGATTTTGAAAAAACTTTATGAACAATTGTAAATCTACACCATAATTTCTACATCGTATCAGAGCAGGAATTTAGAATTTGTTTCTGAGGAGGTTTGAATTTGCAGTTCATTATAACAAGATCTCTTAAGAGTTGAGAAGATGACCCTCAAAAGATTGAGGCTAGAGTGTTCCTTGGAAGGAAACTCTAATTTCATTGAATGGAAGGATCACATGGAGGAGGTATTTGATGACAATGGATTGCTAGAATACATCAAGAGAGATGTTACAAAGCAAGTAGAATAAGATGCCCAAGACATTTCTCATTGGAAGAAAGATGTAGCCAAGGCGTGGAGAATGATATTGGAGGGAGTACTCGACCACATTGTGAGCAATATCCATGGGAAAAAAAATCCTTATGCAATGTGGTAAGCACTGAAAAATCTATTCTAAAATAGTAGTGACCACAAAAAGTTGGTGCTCAAGGATAAACTTTGAAATATCAAGATGTAGAATATAAAACATTTTGACCACTTCCAATATACATTGGGGTTTCAACCCAAAGAATGCATTACTATCCCAAGCTCCTTTGTTGTGATACATCCACCTCCTGATCCTTGTCAAACAAGCTAAAATCCTCCATGAACTTATACATAACCTCCATCCCATATTCCTTTAGTAGATAAAGCCCTTCTCTTATTTTTTGACCATGCTAATCTACCATCCATCCCATATTATCTCATGAGCCTTGTGTAAACCACCAATTCATTCAAGGATGGGGATTTTGATGCATACTCTAACCATATTTGTTAGATACTTCCCCCTTGTCTTACTTATGGTGTCTTGAGTTGGCCTCCTCTAAATATGCCCCAATCTCCTTAAATTATTTGGATGGTAGCCTTTGAATGCTAACCCCATTTTACTGGAGATCCTTGACATGTCCCTTGAAATTTTGATTCAGCCCCATGATCTATTTTATGTTAGTGAGTCAAAAGCTTTAGATTTCTTTGCCACATATTCAGTCATGACGGAACACTATACCACTAGTTTTAAGAATCTTGTGGTTACTATCACTACAATAAATGTATATTGTGTTTTAGAGGAGACAAGAATTGTATATTTCCCTTTGGGACACTCCAAAAATATTTTGATGCACCCTATTTCTCTAACACTCTAGTCTACTTTATGACCTTAATTCCCATTCCATGTTCATCCATGTGGACGCACTTTATGATGTTTTAGGACAACCTAATGTCCTTGTCAACTCCCTCTCATCTTCCTTGTGAGGTTTTATAGGACTTGTGTATCCAACAAGAAATTTGGGAGATGAATACCATCAAGGTAGAAAGTCAAGGGGTTTTCAAGCCATTTATTTAGGGTTCCCACTAGTATAGTCCCACCATATGATCAACCCAATCCCTAAATTGGGGTCTAGTGCTATTTCAATTAATTATTAGATGATCACGGTGGGCCATAATTCTAAGTTAAATTTTATGACTCTTCATAGGATATTATTGGAGATACTTGAGGAGAAACCTCCTTGTCTAAAGGGTTAAGGAAGGATTTTGACATCAATATCGAACCATCAACCATATCCTCAACATATCAAACCATCAATCAAGAACACAATTGAGGTGAAGCATGGGCATCCTCTCTGGCCCACGTTGTTCAGGATATATATCAATCTCTGAATGCCTCTACACTCCACCAACTGTGCATCAATAAAATTTTGGCTTTCCCCACTGTCCACCAAGATGGATACAGGTTGTCCCTCCATTGTGCCTATGATTGCCAAAATTGCAAAATTAGGATTTTCCATGTCAAAATTTTAATTCAATACTGACCATGCATTGGAAGGCCATTAACACAATAGTAAGACATAAAAAATGAATAATTGACACAATTATAAAATATAATACATACATTCAATTTTATATCACAAGGTATCTAGATGCTAATTGAGCAAGTTCACACGAAGAGAGAAAGGAAATGTCATGATACATTGTTCAATTTGTAATCAAGAGAATTATCTTGGATAAGGGAGAAGTACCATTTAGTTTCTTTCTCATATATAAAGGAAAAATTATGAAGCAATGTCAAATTCCTTTTGTTAAGAAATGTTGTTGTAAATGATGTTAGAAGGCTTTCATTGTAGGCAAGACCCTCACACCATACTAGATTGTGTTAACCAAAGCATGTTAACCATGTCGAGGGATCTCAAATTTCATGAGAATATTCAATGAGTGACCATAAATGAGGGGTGTCAAAGTGGCTAATAATCATAGTTTATGGTGGATGATTGTCATCGTACATAACATCCGTGGTCCAAGTCATTTGCTTGGTGCCCAATGTTGTTGAATCATTGTATTTCATCATGGTAGCATATCTTTCCTTTTTTAAAGAAAAAATATATTGAAAATAAATTAAGTTACATCTCATGCAAATGTTCAATATTGTTGTGTTGTGAGTGATTTTCATGTTATATGTATCATATATCTATAATCACTTATCTCAAGCCTATTTTAAGAAATAAAGGAAGAGGTGCAAGGCCTTTCCATAAGAAGGACTCCCACCAACTCCTCTCCTCATAACAATCTTTCAAATGTTGGCCCATAAATCAAACACATGCCCTTGTTTCTCTAGTTTGGAAACCCTTGGATGGATTTGACAATGAACTCCTCCCAAACACTACTTTAACCATCTATTGAATGCTTTTGATTGGTATGTGCAAATGATTTTGATTAATTCTTGGAGAGGTGTGAAATCTAATTTTTCATTGACATAATGCAAACACCAAATTTAACCCTAGGTAGTCAAAATTTCAGCCTTACAAATCTCTCATCCAATATTAAATACTTCACTAATTAGCTGAGTGGTAATATCCTTAACAATATATTAAATATTAGAGGCATTCATATTAATAGAAAAAATAATAATAGTATTTAATATTAAGTTATAATGCAAGTAGCTGCCAAGTTGACATATGAGACCCACTTGTTTGTGAGATAAGGGATTCCCTCCATTTATTGCTTTAACTATTTAATCTATGGAGGTGTACATACCTTAATTTCCTTTGGATCCAAACGTGTGACCTTTAAAGAGGAAACACTTTAACACAAATCGAACAAGTAAATACAAACTTAATTTGTATATGTGTCAAAGTTATTTTGAGAGTTGTATGGCACACTTAATTTTGTATAGAAGCGAGGGAATACTTGAAGGGTTGATCACAACAAACATGTATGGTGAGTTATGATTATCATAGGTATATTAGTTTGGTTTTCCCAATCCAGAACTTGCACACTTTGTTACTACTGTTAAAGGCATGTCATGATGGTTTACTAGTTTAACATCATGTACATTTAGTTGTGTCTATTAAAGGCATGTGAGTTCAATGACAAAAACAATGGTTTGTCAACTTGGTCAGCTTAGTCAATTATGTGTTAATCATCTCAATGAACAACATATGAGGTCAATTAGCTTAGTCATTGACATATGCACATTCCATTGTCACTATTAGTGACATGTTAGGTTGGATATTAACATGTATTTTTGATTAACATTATCTAGGAGATTAACCATATCAACATGTATGTTTGACTACAATTATGGGAGGTATGTTAGATAGGTCAACCCCATCAACAACATTTATGTTCAATTGCACGTGTTAGAGGCATTAAAAAATGGTCACTTCATTAGTAACATGTACATTTTGGTTATCACTATTAAAGGTGTGTTAGGTTGGTTAACTTGATCAATGACTTGTATGTTTGGTTACAATTATTAAAACCTCACTTGATTGTTTAATGCAGTAAATGGAGTGTAAGTCTAGTTACCATTGTTGAAGGCATGTTTTGTTAGTTAACTTAGTTAACCTCATATACGTTCAACTATGATTGTTAAAGCCATCCAAGGCTACTAAACCCATTTAAAGTAGTGCATAACATCGACGCGGGCTTTCTTATTGCGTTGTGTGTGAGTATAGTGTGTTATTTGTTTTGTAGGTCAAAGATTTTTCATTAATCAAAAAGTATGTACAAGGGTGTCAAAATGCATGTGGCCTCACCTCGACGAGGTTTGTTGACCAATGTTATTACCATGGACTGAATTGCCTTCTTAAGGGGGTTGCTTATTGAATATGGGGCTATGTCTGAGTCTCAAGTGACTTTAATAGAATAAATTCCACTTAGTTGTGATTGCTGAGCCAAAGGTGTGCTTCATAACTATTGAGACGCTTCTACCATATTGCAATGTCTCAAATCAAATAATCTCGACTTGCTTGTGTTGATCGAAAATATTTCAATCCAAAAGACAAATGTATGTCAAATAAAGTTAAATATCCTAATGCTTATTGACCCACACCACCAACCTTCCTAAATTTATCTCCTTGCTTGTGCTTGTTTAGCTATCTTAGAATGGCCGTAACTAACATGATATTTTTCTCGTCAAAGCTTTGAAATGTTTATGAACAAGATATTTTACCTTATGTACGTTACTTTTGTGATATTATGCATTACATTGATATAAATTTTATCTTGACCTAAAGCTTGAGTTCTTTGAGTTGGAATCATTTTCTACTTAAAACGTTGGAGACAAAAATCATTCATATGTTAAGCATAGTTGTAACTGTTTCTTATTAGTGAAATGTTTTCCCAAGATTTACAGGCGAAAATACTTTTGTTGGCAATAATTTTTTCTAACAAATTCTTTCTCCTAGGATCTTGTGAATTCAAAAATTTCAGTATTGTTTTTTGTTCTGTTCTAACTAGATATGTAACATTGCATTTAATATGGACATCCATGAAAGAAAGTGAATAGGGGCTAAAGTTATTTGAAGGAAGTACTCTACCTGGCCGAAAAGGATAATATCTTATGAGAACCTGTGTTTGATTGGAACTTTGTTTATGCATTTTACCGAAGGAAACCTTTAGTATCTTATGTATTGGACAGTGCTAGGGTTTCTTCTTCTAAGACTTGGGCCTTTAAGCTTATTAGGATTAGGGCATCTTTAGAAAGGCATTTAAGGCTTCATGAATTTATGCATTTATTGCTTTGAACAATGCTAGGGCAAGAGAGTTCGTCATTACATGTGCCTAGGAGGGCTTCATGGTAAGGCTTCTTCATTCATCATAGATCATGCATGTTGGGCATGGAATCCCCCCACAACATGTTTTGGGGCTCAAAACCCAAGTTTTGAGTGATATTATTGTAAAGATCCACGAATTGCGGGTGCGAAATGTATGTTAGAGTCATCGGGCTGTCCGCCCTAAGTTTGAATGTAATGTTGGGCTAGCCATGGTCCACAGACCATGGGATTGTCTAGATAGAGCGAGGCCCTGAGTTGTAAAGATATCATCATCAATATGGAATCTAATGGATAGAATGAGATAGAGAAGCATAGAAGAAGAATCTAAGTGTGCCTTGGGTCGTAGTAGTAGGAAGAGGCTATGCAGCTGAGTGCGTAGAGGCCTAGTAGAGTCCACAGCTGAGTGCACAGACACTTGCAACTGAGTGCGCAGGGTGGAGTTGAGTCTGTAACCAAAGAAAAGATTAATAAAGAAAGGTTTTGTTACCAATTCTATGCATATGTTCTAATTTATTACATGTTTGATATCAATTGCAATTATACTGTTTATTTACCGCGCGCACTTATACGAATTGTGAATATTATTAAGTATAACTGAAAGCATACAAATAAGCTAAGTTAATCAACTAACATTGGATGATTAGTACGAACTTGGGTAATAACATTGTTCAGCCCCTGAGTAAGGCTGCGCGAAGGCAGTATCTTAGGCTGCGAGGTACAGGAAGGTGCGCGTAGCAACGTCCGTAACTGTAGACCACTTGAAACCATTAAACATCTCTAGGGTGTAGAAACCTAGTTCTAGTACCCTCCCATACTGCTTTGGGTGAGACCTCAATCTGCGCTCTGAGGACTATTGCTGAAAGGGCTAGAGTACCAGGATTTGTTTGGCTAAATCACCTTTGAACCTGGGTAAGGCCCCAACAAGCCAATAAATGGTTCTGCTGCCAGGACCAGGATCTGCATAAGGGATGTTTGATGTCGTATCACTGGAATCCAACAAATAAAGAAATTGAAGGGTGATTGGATAGAAATATTCATGAGTTCGCGGCGCAGGAAAACAAGAATCTACGAGTATAAAAGGAACAGTGGTTAGAGCGCTACTTATATACAGAAATCCACGAAATTTTCTTTGCATCCTTCCCCTCTGAGTTGTATGAGTGGATCGCGAAGGTAGCAGACGATCAGGGAAGGTGTAGGCTCGATAAACCGATTGTGTGGACTCCAAAATTGGTGTGCAGTCTAGAAGCATAGGAAGATAAGATCGTGTGCATTGTGGACCATTGGCTCGATCGAATTATAGGAGGGTTTATCACCAAGTTCGCGATAGACACGACAATCATCTACAGCGAGGCGAAACAATGCTTCCTTAAAGGACTGCGAGGTAAGTACATTAAATCGTTGAACACTTGGATTAAAAAGCTATTGTGTGAAAAGTGGGTTATGCAAATAAATTGATGTTTAGGGCTACGCGAAGTGGGAGGATCTATTGAAAAGAAGGCAATACAGAGATAGAAAATAGCCCCTTGATTTCGCCGCGGGGGGAATTAGAGGAAGAGATTGCGAAAGTTTCTTCGAGAAGTGTGATTAGTCTGATAAGGTAGGTAATTCTGCACATACCACCCCCACCTACAACGCCACCAGTTTCACCATCGTCAACCCCATCTCTGCCCACACCACCTCCGCTACCACCACAGTTCAATATGGCGAGTGCGATAAAATTACTGGTATTAACAAGAGTAGGGAACGGAGATCCATACCAATTTTGGTTCGTAGTAAAGTCTGTATGGG
The DNA here is from genome assembly GCA_000404065.3 of Pinus taeda. NCBI lineage: Eukaryota > Viridiplantae > Streptophyta > Pinopsida > Pinales > Pinaceae > Pinus > Pinus taeda. The sequence goes on from APFE030816113.1 coordinate 7,451, forward strand.
AAGCCCACGGAGTCGTCAATGAAAATATAAAGAAGGCAACACTGGTGAGCGCGTTGCAAGATTATGCACTGAAATGGTACATTAAGCATTCTAATGACCATCCAAATGTGGTGATCATAGATATCTAGGCCACACTGAACATGGAATTTAGTAGGCCAAAATCAGAGACACAGTTGATTATCGGGTTTAAGGAAATTGCGATGCTTCTAGGTGAGACCCCATGCGATCTGGATCAGAGACTGAAGAGTATGATTCACGAAGCCAACATGACCTTGACGAATGAATAGCACAACACATGGTTTGTAGTGTCATTAACACCACATTTAAGGATGGCACTGTCACATCAAAAGATATCCACCAAGGCCGAAGCTTTGGAGATTGCAATGAGACTGCATAAAACTCCAATACAAGATCCTGGCCTGGGAGTCCAACAAATACACATGCAACTGCAAAATTTGTGGCTCAAAATGCAGAGTTTGAAATAGGACAAGACAACTCGGCCAGAGGCGTGCAAGGAGGTATGGTGCATAAAATGCAAAGACCAGGGGCATGGCAAGGACCATTCTCCAGTCTTCGCGAACTACTTGGCGAGAGGAGGGTCCATGCCATTAAGACCAGAGGCACAAGAAGGACCGAGTGCGATGCCTGCATTATGGTGTGCGATCTTTTAGATAGGAGGAAAACACACTACAGATAATTGTCACCTAATACAAAAGTATACGCAGATGTCCCAACAATTGTTTTGTAATTTCTGTAGGTCGGAAGGCCATGATGAGCGCACCTGCAGAAGTTACGAGGTAATGATGTATCAGAATCCTGCCTATAGAGTGCAGACCAAAATGAGAGCCCTCGATCCAAATGCAGGGATGGCGCGCGCTAAATTTCAGGGCTGCAGATGAGGTTGAGGTGGAATGGCACCAGGAAGGGGTCGCAAACAACTGATCTGTTACAATTGTGGAGGTCCAGGGCATTGTGCCCGCAATTGTACAAATCTGATGAGAGCATCATGTTTATATTGTACCCAATTTGATCATGAGATGGAGGATTTCCCTGCAATGATAGCGAGGTTGCGCGATAAAGGAGTACTCTAGCCTCCCGCGACTCAGAAACTACAAATGATGAGGTTTGGGTTGTGCGACAAGGACCCGACTGTAAACATCGTGCTCCAAAGCGGTATCACGACAGGAGATGACAAAGGTAAGCAACCTGAAGAAAGTGCGTGGGTTCGCAAGGCTCCTACAAAGGAATCTGAATTTGATTTGGAGCATGCGAAGGAGACATTCGTGGAAGCTAAGAAGAGCTTCACGGAGGCCTCCACTTTAGGTAGTAAGGATCAGCTAGAATCGAGGAGGGATCACTCAATGCTCGAGGGAGTGAAAAGAGTACAAGAACTCATCACTATATGTGCTAGGTCAGTAGAACCATGCATAGTTCGGAAGTTCGGAAAGCATGCATTGCGAATAGGAAGGGAAATGAGACTGACTACGCAAATCAAAGAATATGAAATGGATCAAGTGATTCTAGATTTAGGATCAGATGCAAACATACTACCAAAGCAAACATGGCAACACATGGGTAGGCCTGCGTTGCAGTGGTCTCCTATTCAATTATAGATGGCAAACCAGTAGAAGATCCTATAGATGGGAAGATTGCAGGGGATAATAGTAGACATTGAAGGTGCGAGCACACTTGAAGATTGCGAGGTGATAGATATTGTCGATGACAGCAATCCCTATCCCATGCTACTGGGAATAGATTGGGCCACTGATCTGAACGGAGTGATAAATCTGAAGAAGCACAAAATGATTTTCGAAAAAAAGTCACTACACATAGTGGTACCTTTAGACCCTGTGGAAGGATCGTGCTACACAGAGCTAGTGCACAACGACGAGAGCAAGGACGAACTAGACTATCTCTACAAGATAACTTCTCAAGAGCAAGATTGGGTGAATCCAACAGCAGATGGAAAAATTTCGTGGGAGCGCGAAAGCTCCTGCACTTTTGATTCAGATGAAGAAATAGAACGATGGCAGAACCGGTTACATGAGGTAACCACACTCAGTTGCAACATGATGGTAAGATCACTGCATTGTGTGACAACTGAGGTGAGAGATCTTCCTATGTATGACGGATTGACCACGCTGTATGAATTCTTGAACAAATTTGAAAGAGAAGTGCTAGAATAACAACAATTCAATGCTCTGAAATGGGCACTACACGATACACCTGCAAGGTTGTGGGGTACGCATTAGAGAAGCTTTGAGGACTGGCGCGAATGCAGAAGGATGATAACCTACGATTTGGGAAACCGTAGATGCGGTTAGCAAACAAGTATGAAGGATGGGATGATCGATGTACGCACCTCACGAAATGGACCAAGGTCTACGGCGAAGAGCTACAACCTAAATGGGTGCATTTTTTCTATCATACCCATGAATTCGTATACTGAGACAAAGCTCCACCATGGTGTGAGCGAATGGGATATCTTGCACAAGGGATTTCTGTTAACTTTCACATTTGAAGATCATTGGTGGGATACTGTTGATGATGCACTACAAGCAGTAAAAGCAACTATCTTTAAAATACCCCGGGAACAAATGGAAGTACTTCAGTCGGAATGGATGACATAGCTAAGTTGCGTGCTGGAGTGTTACAATGCAAATGTTGAGGAGGATGATGAGGACCCACAAAATATTAACATTGCAGAAATAAAAGGCTGTTGCGAGGTTTGCGAACCATTGATTGGGGATCCTAATTTCATCGCGTCACTAGAAACAAAGCAACTAAACATTGGAATGTAGGCAGAATGAAAGTATGAAATGCTTGGAGACTATTGGGATGATGCCTTGGTGGATAAGGTCGCTGAGTTACTCCGTGAATAACAAGACTTCTTCCCGACCAAAATTACAGATTTAAAAGGGATCCTTGGCAACTTAGGGATGATGAAGATCATCCTAAAACCCGACGCAGAGCTGGTTAAGTAGAGACCTTACCGCTTGAATCCAAAATATAAGAAAAAGGTCCGCGTAGAATTAGACAAAATGTTTGCAGCTAGAATTATTGAGCTAGTGGAGAAAAAGCAGAACGGTGAAATAAGAATATGCATGGACCTCAGGAAGCTAAACGATGCCTGTGTACATGACCCATTCCCGACATCGTTGACAGATGAAGTATTGGAAATTGTCGGTAGACAAGAAGCATACTTGTTTGCTGGATGAATTCCT
>APFE030816116.1:0-70534 GCA_000404065.3 Pinus taeda
GCTAGGTAGAGAAATGGAGGAGCCCAACTGCTTAATATGGGTCCTTGGAAGAAATAAGGGTAGATTTAGATAGGAGGACAATCAAAAGAAAAAGAGAACAATCAGGGTCTGCTAATGCAAGTGCACCCACTTCAAATGAAGAAAGAATGTTAGGATTACTAGGTTGGGTAAGTAGTGCAAGGTTGCAGAATGAAGGGCCATCACCAATTGGCTTATCAAGTACAAGACTCATTCCATTCGGGATATTGGCATCATAGCAAAGGTTTGAGGACATAACATTGAAAGCATGTCTAATTTCCCCCTTTTTTCCCTCAAAACATCATTTACTAACATCCCCAAGGACCTTGAGATCTGCTCAAAAGTCCAGTTCCACTTCAGTTCATGACAAGCTACTAGGTCAAACCATGAAGTTTAGTCAAGAGAAAGAAGCCACATTTTTGTGTAAAAATATTTACTCTCATTTCATTTATCTTCCATTCCTAAGTTTTACTTCTTAAAACTTAATCTTTGCCCCTACACTCACCTCAAAATGTCATATTAACAACTGATGTACTATTTTAGCTCCCTAAGCATCCCCCTTCCCTAATTCTATAAAGATCTATGTAAAAATCCCAAAAATCTATGTAAAATACCCTTCCCCCAACACTATAGCTATACAGCCCTCCCTTGGGAAATATTAATCCATCAGGGGTTAATATTAACCCCCTATAACCCTAAACTATGGGTTTTGTTAAAAAACTATGGCTAAAAATCAAAAAAATCAAATCCCCACCCTCATTAACCCTTCCAACCCCTTTTCCGCTCTTAAATTTGTGTTTGTATTGTTTTTAAATTAAAAAACATTATTAGACTTACCCTAAACCTAAGGTTAAAACCCACCCCCACGCTTGATTTATTTAAATCGATTAATTTAATAGGCGGGTCCCCCTGTTTTAACACGCTGTCATATCGTTTCCCCCGCCAGCCGTCTGATCGTGGGCGATGCGATCCAACAATGGGCGTCAATATTGCCCGAGAAGTGCTCAACCTTTTGCATCCCGGGGATTGGCGGTTTTACCGCCGTACCCCCACCACGCGTCGGCCTCCGGGGAAACCGCTTACCACCCATCCCCCTTCGCTGACGTCACACCCCCATAAGCGTGACATCACCTCACCTTTCCGCCAAGGATAGACTGGCCAAGCTAGAGGCCAACTATGACAAGTCCAAGATGACAGTGGCAGAAAAGCAGAGAGAGATAAAGGCCTTAGAGGCCAAAGTAAAAACTTTGGAAAAGGAATTGCTTCTAGGCAAGGCCTTAGCAGAAATCAAGAAGATAATTTGGGCCAAAATTGGCCAATCAATCCGTGACCAATGGAGGTCAATCCAGGCAATACATGGGCAAGTTGAATTGATAAGCATGGCTCATGTTGAAATACAAAGGGCCAAAACAGCACTAGGAATCATGCCTGAGCAGGCCAATAAGATGATACATTTCCTCAATAATCACACTAGGGAGGAATTGGCAGCACTAGAAATAAACAGCAAAACAGACACCATCCTGACAGCTAAGAAAGTGTTGACTTTGAGGAACTTCACTCAAACTCTAGAGAGAAAATGTCAGGATATGAAGGCAGAAATTGATGAATTCAGGGCAAAGATGACAGTGTTACAGGATAAAGGACTGCCAAGCCTAGTGACTGGCACAGGACAATTGCTGTCATGTAATCAGTATATCACAAGGATCAACAATTATGTTGAGAATCAAATAACAGCATCCAGCAGCTCCACAGAAGAAGCAGGGCCTCCCTCTGGGCAGTCTCTGTATGACAAATCAGAAAATCTATTTTCTATTGAGCATGAGATAAATCATCTGTTTGAGGTGCCTCCAAACTTCTACAGATATACAGAAGCAGATGAAACACTGGTAAAGATAAGGAGACATCAGCTACCTCCAGCTGATTGGTGGCAGGCAATGCTGGAAATTCTGCCCAGGTGATCTCATCATATCATTCCTTTTTGTGAAAATTCAGATCTCAGTCACAGTACAGGTTAGCAGACAAATCAGTACGCAGGTATCACAGGAAGCATTCGTACAGTGACTCACCAAATCACTCAGACAGCAGGCTCAACTAACGCAGAATTAAAGGCACAGCTAACAGCCAACTTTCCTGAGCCAAAAAGTCAAAAGTTTTCTGACAGAAAGATAGTTGCCATCTCAAAATTAAATTTTGTAGTTATTTCTTTCATTTACTTTTTGTAAGAGAGTTGGTGGTGGAATTTATTGCACAATAACTCACTATTGAGATATTTTGTATCCCATTTTTGTATATATATCCCCTCAAAGAACGTATTGAGGGTCGGTTGTAGTGAAACTCTTTCAGAAGAGCTCTATTGTATACTTGTGACATTTTGCTAATACAAATTTCTGGTGGAGTTCCTGGTTCCTATGTTGTCTGAAGGTGGAAATGAATGGCTCTCTTGTGTTACAGAATTCCTGTGTCATTTGCTGGAACAATAAGTTATTCTGAACTGTGTATGTGTTTTTCTGTGTATGCCATAATTCATATATTTTCATAATCATAGTAAATAGAGAGAAAGAATAGCTTAGGATTTGTTTGAACACACCCTATGCTCAATCTCTATTTCTAAATATGTTTTCTTCTAGATTAGCCATGGATATGAATTCTTAGTTGCTCATGTCTAAACTAATTTTATCATTGTGAATATTGTTTAAGAATTCTTAACTGCTCTTAAGCAATACTTTCATTTTTCCTTTGTTAGCATAGTGAAAGATTCTCAATTTCCTTTCACTCACTAATTCCATAACTTCATCACAAAATCTGAAAAATTGTTCCACATATGCCTATCTGGCTTTGCAGCAATACTCTGTCTTCATAAACATACTTTAGCAGCAAACTACCTGGACTCCATTGCCCAATGGCCCTAACTGTTTTGTAATCTATACCTCAACTCTGTTTGAATTCACCAACCAACCAAATTCAAAACAAAAACCAGCACACCATAAATAGCCTAAACTCATCCACCAAACAAAGCTAAATCATAAAGAGAGAGCCCTCTCTGGTTGCAGGTAGGCTACGACCTGTAACTAAAAGATTGGTTAGTGGTTACCTCGACCGTATTCCCTTTAGGAAGCAGGGAACAACCTGAGTGATAACACTATTGAACCATGAAGATGAATAATTGATCGAGAATGTCTCATACCATTCTCTACTGACCCGAAGTCAATCCCATACGAAGAGAGTGTCGTACCACTCTTACTAATCCCATATCAGTTCCAAAAGAGAGTGAGTTATATCACTCTTACTGACCCAAAATAAATTTCATTGATCCCAGATCAATATCAAAAGAGATTGTCTCAAACCACTCATACTAACCCGAAGTCAATTTCATTGATCCCAATTCAAAATCAAAAGAGAGTGTCTCAAACCACTCATACTAAATTGAAGTCAGTTTCATTGATCCCAGATCAATATCAAAAGAGAGTTTCTCAAACCACTCATACTAACCCGAAGTCAGTTTCATTGATCCCATATCCATATCATCCTAGCATAGGGAGTACAGTAGTAACATGATGCATTCATCAATACTACTATGGTCCCTATCCTCATTTCCCTACTCATTGGCTAGACGAGACGTACTTCCCATGAGTCCTAGACTGCATGGGTAGGATGTCTCAGCAGGAGAAGGATGAACCACTCATCCTGCCTACATGTTCCAGGGGTATCCAAGGGAAATGATAAACCACTCACCCTGTACACAACAAATCACTAGGGGAAGGTTGAACCACTCACTCTATTATTGTGTCTCGACAGGAGAAGGATGAACCACTCATCTTGCCTACATAGCAAGCCACTAGGGGAAGGCTCAACCACTCACCCTATGGTTTCTCATCGCTCCACGATGTACCCCCAAGCCCCCCAGAGCTCCCAGAGCTCAATTTCCATATCATATAGGAACCTTATGAGAGTCTCTCCATGACTCCTAGCCATTCTCGAAAAGTCACAAATTTGACCTTCCTAGGGGCTTCGATAGAATGTCGTCGACCTGCACATCAGTCCGAATGCGATGGAGCCTTCTTGCTCATCGATGTACCATATCCCAGATAAAGTGGTACCTGATGTCTATATGCTAGAAGCGAACATAGAATACGAGATTCCTTAACAATTGAATCCCCCTTTGGTTGTCACAAAAGATCACAGTGGTATCCAACATGTGTCCAAACAGCTCACTGAAGAGCTTCCTCAACGAAGCAGCTTCACACGAATTCATACTCGTAGCTATGTATTCAGTATCAACAGTGCTCAGAGCAACCGACTTCAGCTTCCTGCTCATCCAAGATATCATAGTAGATCCCAAAGAGAACCAACACCAATAAGTGCTCTTGCAATCCTCCACACTATCTGCCCAGTCAGCATTCGAATAATCATGCAGCTTCATATTTCTGGCAGTGTATCTCAATCCATGAGAGATTGTGCTCCGAAGATATCTCAGAATGTTATTGGCATCAATCTAGTGAGGCTAATCCATATATGAGCTCAACATGCTAACTGAAAAACATATATCTAGATAGTATTTCACCAAGAACATCAACACTAGTATCAGTTTATGAAACTCATAGGGATTTTCCAAATCAAGTCCGACATCACTACCACATAAATTCTAAAACTTAAGCTCCATCGAGGTAGTCACGGGCTTGTAGTATACCATTCCAAATCTAGAATCCAACTCCCTCTTTTGCAAATGAGAGGGTTTGCACCTGTCAGGAAGAGGTCATCCTCATAAGGTGCCAGTATGAGAGGTTTATCATCCACAACCTTCAAGTAATGGTTTGGATCGGCTTCACTCCTAGTGAATCTCAGCTTCATCAAACGGTTATCAATCCTCTCATATTACACCCAGGATGTTTTGCTTCAAGCCATAGAGGGCTTTCTTTCGCCTGCATAAATGAGATTCCTGATCATGAGTCTCAAACCCCTCAAGTTGTTCCAAACCTGTGGACCTTCTATATAAGGGGAATTGTCCCCTTGTAAGATTTTCCTTTAGTACATCTCAGACATGTACCTTCATGCTCTTCTTGAATTTAGGCATCCCTATCACCATCTGAATTACATCGGGTAGGGCCCCATAATAAGCATACCTCCGGTGTTATAGATGAGATGTGTCAACTTCCTGCAACTTGATACAAATTTCCAATATTGAAATCAGGATAAAAGAATCTTTGAAAGTTCTATTTTCAAACATACACCTTTCCATTAATGAATGCCATCTTGAAACCTTTGACTTCCATTGTCGAAATGGACACCAAGTTCTTCTTGCAATCACGTACATAAAGAGATTCTTTTAAATGAATTGAGTTACCCTCATCTAATTGAGGGTTAACATTCCCTACTCTCTTTCCGAGATAGGAGGCATTGACTCCAAGTATAATCCCACAATTATTTCCATCTCTACCAAATTAAAGAGAGCACCTTCCATTTGATGAAGTACCTTGAAGCACTACAATCAATAAGCCATATTCCCAAAGAGTCTAGAGGAGAAGTAGTGGAGAGGGCCAATATAAGATAACACTCATTTATCTTATCAGAAACAACATTTGATTCTTCATACCTGGAGTTCCTTTGAATAGTTGGCCATTTTCCTGATGACTTGCATTCCTTTAATCATTGAAGATGTCCCTGGAATGAATGTTATCATCATCAAGTGATGTATCCCTTCTATTCGGATACTCCTTTGCATAATGGACAAACTTATTGCAAGCAAGGCATCTACCTTTCCTTTCATCCTTAGATCTGAACTTCCCATTGAAGTGATCTTAAGGTAAGCTATCAGAAGCTTCCACTGCACCATACTGATAATATTCTCTGCTTCAACTTCACCCATGGTGAATTTGAATAGGGATGAAGAATCCATTGAGACTTTTGTCATTTCCCAACTGTCTTTGATGATTTCTCTTTCACTCTTGATTGGGCTTTGTCTTCACCTCATCTGTGATACCATGTTAATTTTAGATATGTTCTGTTCTTAGAGTAATTTATTTCAATTTTCCCAGTTAGCTCAATATATTTTCCAGATTAGCAATCACATCAACATAATAGTAAATTGTAGATAGAACATAAAAATAAATCGCAGAAGACAAGCCAAGACAAGAGGACACAAGATGTGGCGCCAGCTAGGGACAAACCCCAATGTGGGGAACCCTTGATCAATTCTTCTTATATGTTCTTCAATAGTTCAACAGAGAGAGAGATAGTACATATACATCAGAAGTCAACCTTTTGACTTATCTAAATAAGAGCAGATATTTTCTCTAGGAAGATGGCATATGAGGTAGTTAATTTGAGCTTAGGTGAATCCATACTGCATCCACTCATCCAAGGTGACTCCATCACCATGCTGCACCTCACTGTGTTGCACCCTATCATCATGTTGGACCTCATTACCATGTTGCACACATCATATTGTTGCACCTTATCATCTGATGCACCTCCCTGTACTGCATCATCATGTTGTACCTTATCATTATGTTGCACCCACCAGTGTTGCCTCATATTGTACCTCACTGTGCCCATCATGTTGGATCTCATTGTAGCATTTATTATCATTGTACTGTACTTTGTTACTAAGTGTTGCACACAACATGCTACACTACACTTCATCACGATGCCCATCATTATACAACATCATTCAACATCATGTTGAACCTTGTTGTCACATCTTATCATGGACTACATTAGTTCATTGTTTAGGGTCTTTGTTTGTTGCATTGGATGGTGGATGGGACAGCCTTCATCAAGGGTTGTTTAGGCCATCAAGACAGTCCTACCAACCCTCATACATAGGCAGCAAAATCAAACTATTCCATGCTGCTCCAACTTTGTTTGTTGTTGACTGTTTGTGACTGACTGTTTAGGGCATATTGTTGTAGCCTTAATCTTCTCCAACATACACCAAACAGCCCTTGAAAGACTGCAGCATGCTTTAGGTGAACTCCTCCCTTGCCATGTTGTTGCCTTAGGGCATATGACAGCTCTTTACTGCCCTACGCAAGCCTAGTTATGCTGCTATGGCCTATGGCCTAGCACAATAGCAATTGTGGCTTTCTATCATGTCCAAAACATGATTTAGTCCTTAGCACTTTGGCCTTCTAATAATAGCTTGGTTATCCTTCAATGAGCCCTAAAATAGTCCTTAAACTACCTCGCTATCTTTGCCTCTTTGTTGCGTCTATAGGGATGTATTATTCCTTCTATTCTCTGCAGCTAGGAATGTTTTACTTCGTTTATGGCTCCTTCAAAGTTACAGCTATGACTCTTCTTGTAAGACTCCATTTATGGAAGTGTTACCCTTCATTGATTGCGACTTAGTGCATAAGTTAGACAATGGCTTCAACTCCTAGTCTTTGCGGTTAGGGCATCATACCTCTATTTAGGATAGCGTAAATACCACTTCTTGATTGCAGCCAAAACATCTCCTTTCCTCCTGTGTCTAGGGCTTCATCATCTAGATTTCTCTTTCCAATGAAACCCAAAACAAGTGGAGAGAAATCAAGAGTGAAGTGTGTATCTAAATGACTATCATGCCACATCCTTTTATACTAAAACGTTGAGCACAAGTGGGGGTTATTTGGTTGTTGGCCGACCTTGATGAATTGTCCCATAACACAAATAAATTCATATCTTCATGAATAATTATCGGAATCGGATGATCATTAGATCAATCCTACGCCTCCCGATGAGAGGAATCTAAGAAAAATATCAGCTGCCATAATAAGATGACCCACATGGAGTAAATCCCTAGTTGCCAATTTTAACACATCATCTATAGGACCTCTTCCACCACGTTTAAAAAAAAAAAAAAAAAAAAACAAAAACAAACAAACTAAACTAACAAAAAAACAAAAACAAACAAAAAAAAAAAAAAAAAAAAAAAAAAAAAAAAAAAAAAAAAAAAAAAAAAAAAAAAAAAAAAAAAAAAAAACAATTGAATTTAATCCATAGCTCAATCAAAATTAATTAAAGAATTTGTAAAAAAAATGTTGGGATTTTAAGAATTCACTTTTTCTGTTGAAACAAATCCAATATAAAAATTTCTAGTTTGTTTGGGTTCTCATGGGATAAAGTAATGAGAAGATGGCATCCCACACAAATTGCAAATAATTACCGCAACTGCCCTTTTTTTCATTTAGAAGAGACATCGATAAGATTGTCTATATTTTTTACTCCAATCTCAGGACTGAATGCCACAGTCACACTTCAAGATAGGTTATTGATTGAGTGCATCAAGGAGACCCTCCATGATAATATTATGTTTAATTTGGTCCTTCAAGGCCCTACTTCTTGGTGGAAGGATTGGATATGGAATAGGATAGTACAATCCTAGGAATGAGTGCAAGAGCCTTTGTTAGAGGCCTATGTTGGATTTTCATACCAACAAACTCTATAGGCTTAAATATAAACAAAATACCTATATATTTAAACTTTTTTGGAAGCCTATGGTTGAGTCAAAGAACCTTTTTAGCCTAGTCCTTGATCCTTGGGGCCTAGACCGAAGATTGGTTTAGTTGGGTTGTATCAACAAAAAATTTCTATCAATGGGAAAATTTATAAGTTGAAACATTTTATTTGGTATTTTGAATTTGGTGACACTATATAGGACTTGGAGTCCAAGCTTTATAGTCAACTACTCCCTATTGTTGTCTCCTAGAAAGTTCAATGGTTTACAGAGATAAGGAAAAACAAGGTGTTATAAATCTTGTATTGAAATTTTGTACTATGAACTTATGGAGGTCGCCTTTGCTACCCACTTTTTTGTATAAAACACCCTATAGTGCAAAAAAACTTTAAATAATTATAATTATTATTTAATTTTTGTACATTTATTTTGAAGGGACAACCATGAAAACTTTAGAAAAGAAAAAAAAAAAAAGTGATTTTACCTTAATATTACTTGATAATTTTCATAAATGTTTTTATGTTGACTTAAAGATTTGTACTGCTAATAATATTTTGATTTTGATAATATTATGATATCACTAGTAATAATTTATTATTCACATGCATGTGCCTTTTCCCATCAAGAGACAACATTTAGTCCACCCACTAGTAGGCTAACAAGTATGGTTAACTTGTCCAAATGGATCAAATGTTATTCTAATTGCGCCGAGAGGCACTCTACAACCCAGTTTAGAGTAGATGTGTAGGTGTAATGTAAGTATGTAAACAATTCTAAAGGTCAGTTTAATTAAAAAAATAATAAAACAAAAAAATTCAAAAGTGATCGGGGATGAGTGCAAACATCTAAATGGTGGCTCAATTTGTTGTATTTTTTTATATTAAATTGTGAATATGTTTTGTTACAATACCATGAGCCAATACAATGGTTTATCAATACCACAAGACCAAAAACCATATCTTATTTCACAATCGAAATATTTTATAACAATATGACAAAATTCTTAACCATGGATATTCACCCCCACTTTATAGTGGATATTATTAACTTGTAAAAAATTATCTTTGTTACAATACCATGGCTTATCAATACCACATGTCCAAAAAACCTAACTTATTTGAGTATCAAAATATTTTATAACAATAAAATATTCTTGACCATGGATGTTTGTCCCCACTTTACCATGGATATTATTAACTTGTAAATAGGTTTTGTTACAATATCATGGGCCAATATCGTGGCTTATCAATACCACATGCCCAAAAAACATAACTTATTTCACAGTCAAAATATTTTATAACAATATGATAGGATTCTTAATCATGGATATTCACCCCCACTTTGTCATTGATATTATGAACTTGTGAATAATCTTTGTTACAATAGCATGGGCTAATATTGTGGCTTATCAATACCACATGCAAAAAAATCATAACTTATTTCACAATCAAAACATTTTATAACAATATGACAAGATTCTGAACCATCGATATTCACCCCCGCTTTACCATGGATATTATTAACTCGTAAATAGGCTTTCTTACAATACCATGGGCTAATACCATGGCTTATCAATACCACATGCCCAAAAAGCATAACTTATTTCACAATATAAATAATTTATTTTAATTTAATTTTATAAACCTTTTTTGGTTATATTATTTTTGAGATAATCTAAACCATCTATCCCCACGACTAAATAAAAATTCCCATAGAAATTAAATTAAGGTTTTAATAAAATAAAAAAATGAGAATACTTTATAATAAAAGATGTAAAATTTATATAATACAAATATTAGTAAGAACCAACATATATCCATCTTAACTAAGGATCCAAATGATGACAACAAGAAAAGTGAAGGGAAGATAGGGAGGGGGGAGGGAAAGAGAGGGAGGGAGATGGTGAAAAAGCTAGAGGGTAGAGAGAGAGAGTGATGGGAGGAGACGAAGAGAGGGAGGTGGGAGAGAGAGGAAGGAAGAGAGAGAGGAGGGGAAAGAGAAGAAGATAAGGGGGCAAGAGAGAGATGGAGTAGGAGGGGGAGATAGAGGGAGGAAAGAACAAAGGCATAGGGAGATAGAGGTGGAGAGAGAGGGGGAGTGTCAAGGGAGAGATGGAGAGAGAGAGGGGGAGAGAAGAGAGGATGGAAGAGAGAGGAGGTGGGGAGAGAGATAGGGAGAAAAGGGAAAGAGAGAGTGAGGGAGGCACAAAGATGGAGGGGGGAGAGAGAGAGAAGAGATAGATTGTTGGTGGGGGCAGGAGAAACATAGGGAGGTGGGAGAGAGGGAGAGAGAGGACTCAAGAAAAGAGAAGGAGAGAGATGGAGTTGGAGGGGGAGAAAGAGGGAAGGAAGAATAATGACATAGTAGGAGAAACACAGAGAGAGAGATAGAGGGTGTGACAAGGGAGTGATGGAGAGAGATCAAGGAGAGAGGAGAGGAGGGAAGAGAGAGAGGCAGAAAGGAAGAGGGAGGGAGATATATATATATATATATATATAGAGAGAGAGAGAGAGAGAGAGTGTTTATGTTTTGGGGGTGAGATAGAGAGATGGAATAATAAATAGACACATAGATACAAATATAGATATTATATAGTATTATATAACCAGCCTATATCCATCTTAACAAGAATCTATCAAGCGTCGAGAGGGATCAAATATCTTGAGGTGCAAAACTTTCCTCAAGTTTTGCACTCAAAAAAAATGTTTTCACCTCGATATATTTGATCCCTCTCTGCGCCTGATAGATCTAGGTTAAGATAGATCTAGGTTGGTAATATTTGAAAAGACAACCCAAGACTAAGTGATGTAGCACTATTTACAAATAAAGAAGAATTACATTACACACGGATGCAATGAGATGTATTATTGGAATTACATTTTGATTCGAATTCTTGTAAGGACAAACAATGAGGTAGAAATGGACCATCCAAATACATTCAATTAAAACTCATACAAAGAAACACATAACCAGCTGGATTGGAACAAAAAAGCAATAGAGAACTATAAGGTTCACCACTTTCTTCATATAAGAAGTAATGCTAACGAGTAAAGCCATTAATTTGCAAGAATTACCAAGTCATCCGATTTCATGAATCCAACCTGAAAGAGCCCACTTATGAGCATTAAAATTTAATCCATTACTCCCTCATCATAAATTCATCACCTTCCCTAATCCATTCTCCCATATGCCAAATATTTTGATAGTACATCCATACACAAGTCATTGGTGCATTCTATCTAATGTCATCTATCATCCACAACCCAAATTAAATGCCACCTTCTTTACAAATTTAGGGGGGTTGCTCATTATTACCATATTATGTTTACACTAGTCATGTTTTGTTATGTATTTTATGGGTTCATGGTTAGGTAGTTTATCTCTAAAAAGGGTATTTTTGCATATTTGAAATCCAAATCAATGTTCAAATGGTCAAGGGTGCCTAGTCAAACAACCTTACTTTTATATGTTGCATAAAACTAAAAATTTTGTTAGTCAATTCAAATTTCATGGTATAACATAAATAAAATAAGAAACTTGCCATCTTAAGTTTATTTAGTTCCTTCCTAACAACATTTCCTCTCCAAGCACACTGGAAAATATTAGTTGCCCTATTCAATTTCTTGTAGTATACAAAAGCACCATATCCATACCACTGATCCTACAGAGTAGCAAAGATAAACTGACACTAGTGAATTTCACAAACCATGGTACATTATGTTTAAAAGGTAGTTATCTTGATCAACCAACGTTCTATAAATTGCATTTATCTACTTCTCGATTCTCAACTATGTAGCTAGTAAGCAGCTTATCAGAGAGAAGAATTATACAAGTATTGATTATGTTTCAAGTTCATTAAATGATTATATTTGGCGATGTCATTAAGTTGTCAGGCTCATTGAATGATAAATGTTCTATTTTCCAATAACAATGGCTTGTTATATAAGCATCACACTACAAAAATATTTGTCCATTTTCCAAAGGAAGAAATGTTGTACTTGTATAACGATTGCAACGTTAGTTTGTTGCTTAAACTAAAACTTATTACAATCATCCATTTCACGTAAAATCGCTTGAATAAAATTAGCTAACAATCAGAGTTGTGTGTAATATTTCAGAGCTTTATGTCTGTGCACATGATCCACACTACAACAGCCTCCCTCTTCATGTTGCTAGAAAGCTTCCATGAAAGGTTACCTACAAACAACATGTTAAGCGATAAGAAAATTGTATACCACTTTAGAAATATTTAACAAGACAAAAAGAAACAATTCCAACAAACAACAGCAGTACCCAAAAATGCAGGAACATTTAGAACCAACAAACCTATAAATACATGAACATGAAATGGGGAGAAAATCCAATGTATATTCATCAAATATTTGACTCATGTCATAAGTAACTGTCATGTAATCGAAAATGGAATTAAAAGTTGCTCTGGTCAATTTCCAACATGGTATTAGAGCTAAGGATGAAAACATCGGTAGTTATAAGATCACTGAAAGGATTGTTACACGGTATTTTGTCACACTTCCCGTCCCATATCCTGAAGCGTCAAAATGACGAAAACTATCAAAGTATACTCACCATGAAATACATACATAAACATCCCTGAGGAATAGAAGAAGAGTTGCCCTAAGATAATTCTGGAGAAATTTACCTGAAACCCTAGTTTTCAGGATCAACATGCTTTGCACCATTGTTGGCCTGTGTTGATGGCTTGTTGGAAAGTTTACACTAGTTTGTCTAGTTTCCTGCTAGATCCTCTCATAGGACTAGCGAGATCACTTATGTCCGCATAAGGGATTGTCTTCACAACAAAATAGTGATTCCATTAGGGAGCTTATAACCCTTTCACCCTCTTTCTTATGTTTGGTCTTTTGGATTAGTTTGGCCAATCATTGAATTATCAGTCATTTGGATTATGTATAGGTCTGCACTTTGAGTGATCAGTACTTTAGAGTGTTGAGTCTGGACTTCCCTTTGAAATTCTTTTTATTTTTCCCAATCTTTCTCATCCAGCATGTTTTTTCTTGGAACATTCACATTGTCGGCATGTTTTCCCTAATAACAGTCGCATTTAAACCCCTGTCAGCACAAGTTTGACTGTAACAGTCACACTGATCCGTGAGAATTGAGGAATTTTAGGGTTTATGTAAGTAGGGTCCAGTGTGTCTTCACCTCTGAGGTATTTTCCTGTCCTCTGTACTTGGATTTGTCAGTGTTTTGTTTAGTTGTCTCATTAATTTATGAAATTTGTCTCATTGGCTTTTAAGTGCTACAAGTGAGGTCTGATTGAGTCTTAGGGTTTTTAGGTCAATTGGTCATCGTTTGTTGCTTGTTTGTGTCATTGGGATACTGGTTTTTGCTTATTGATTGAGTGTTGATTTTATGTGGAAATCGTTGAAAAACATCATTTTGCATTTGTTTTTCAGAATTTTTTTTCAAGCTGTATTAGGTTATTTGCATTGGAAAGTTATTTTTGGTTTATAATAAAGCATAGATCACATTGCTTGATTCTCAAGATGAAAGAAGTGCATCATCATTTTTTTGTTTGAATCAAATTTCATGTTTCTTTGGTTGATGCATTAGTTGTACTATATCATTTAAAATCAAAAGAAAATCGTCATTCATATAAGTGCATCTTAGTAAAAGTGAAAATCATTTTACTCTTGAAAAGTTGCATTTAAGATTGTGAAAAGTGAAAATCACTTTTCCTTTTTGGCATTGCATTTGGAAAGCAAAAGTGAAAGTTAGTAGAAGGCATTTTGTTTGATGCGTTATTGTTTGAAACTTCTTCCCTTAATTAGTCTAGATTGCATCGAAATGAAAAGTTTTTATTTTCTCATATAGTTGCATCTTAGGCATTCAAGTGACATCTTTTTTAACCCTAAAACTGAAACATAGTTCAATATAAACATTAAAATTTACTCAATTAACCTAAGGAACATTTGGAACTTAATGAAAACATTTAGAGGTCTAGGCTAGAGATGTGTTTTGGCGTCTATAAACCTAACAGTTATCGTTATCTACCAGGGATGTTGTTGGAAACACTAGGGGGGGGGGAATCAGTATATCTTTTCAATTGTTACTTTTACTAGTTAAATCATTTATATTTAGAACACAAAAATGAATAATAGGAATAAATGCTTTTATTCGTATAATCTTTACAATAAATCAGCTACAATATATATAAGGCTTCAATCTGTTGCCAAGCACCAAGTTGGTCTTTTGTGAAGCTCCAACCTCTAGGGCACCAACCCTGTCTTGTCAAGGCACCAACCTTGGATTTAGGAGCACCAACTCCAAGGACACCAATCCTTCCAATTCTGAGGCACCAACCCCAAGGGCTCCAACCCTATCTTGTCAAGGTATGTTTGGAGGTCATTCTCTGCGCCCGCAATCTTCTTCACTGAATTCTATCAATCTACAGCTTCATTGTAGTCTCCATGCTAAATCATCAATGACAACCTGTCTTCATATGAAGGAGTCTTCACAACTCTTCATACTATCCATACAAAGTCTAGAAAGTTACCTCATGATGATTTCAAATAGGCATCATGATCTCCAACAATGTTTCCAATATTTGTTGAAGCTTTCCAACAATATATTTGGGCTAAGACTCAATGTATGCATAAAAACAATTCTCTGTTTTCAAGCCTTTGTTTTTATTGTCGCAATAACTGCTTTAGAAGTGATTTTCGCGGTATCTCACTTCCAAAGAACCTACTTACAAATACTTCAACGTTGGTGTTGTCTACTGCTCCCTTCAACTGATGATTGAAGAAATCCTACTTGACTGGTCCGATGTCAAACAAATCTTCATCTTCTGCTAGTCGTTCGACTTCCTTCTGTCTTGCTGGACCTTTGGCTTCCTTTTGTCCTACTAGACCTTCGGCTTCCTTCTGTCATGCTAGACCTTCGGCTTCCTTCTATCCTGCTGGAACTTCAGATTTCTTCTATCGTGCTAGACCTTCAGCCTCCTTCTGTCATGTTGGACTTTCATTCTTTTTCCTTTTTCTGTTTTGTTGGACCTATGGCATACTCTCTTTCTTCCAGTTCTTAGATTGTGAACTTTTCCTTGTTCTTTGTTATAGATTCCTGATATGTCCTAACCTTTGGCTTCCTTTTTTGCTCCCTCTATGCTTGCTAGACGTTTTGGCTTCCTTCTTCGATCACTTGATCTCTGACTTCCTCTATCTCTTTGTTTTCACCAATACTCAAAAGACATGTTCATTTGGAAGAGAGGTCGACTTATGATATTGCATATTAGAATTATATCAGAGAGGCCCTTTCATCCACAAACTTAACTGTTCATGGAAATCGCATCACAAGAGAGGTTATACCCATATTGGAGATCCCACGTGCCACGTCATTCCTTTAATCGCAATCGCAACTTCCAGAGGTCTTTTACAAGTCGTGCCCATAACATACTCTGTCCTCCAATATCAACATCATCGATCTTCACATATCAACATAGTTAAAACCGTATAATGGGTGGTCCCACCAGCCACATCATCACCTTAATCGCAATCACAGTTTTTCGAAGGTTTTCACATAACACAGTGACTCCACTACTGTCGACGGAGCGAATGCTATGCGATCTTAAGCAGTTGTTAATAAACCTGTTGGGTCCACAACTCTATCGCAATCGGCGGTTTACCATCGTTACATTTCTTCAATACTTGCGATATGTGACAGATGTGATATTCCAATAAGCTTCTTTTGATAACTCAATCGGGTCCACAACTTATATCGCAATCGACGGTCGAGTTACAAGACTTATCGCAATCGGCAGTCCGGCAGTGTCAACCTTTTTGAATTTTGCGATTCAATAGATGTGATATTTTAGTTAAGCCATGCTATAATGGTGTAGTGGGTCCACAATGTTATTGCAATCGCAGTTTTCAAATGGAATTCCTTTGTGATACATAACTTCCAATGCGGATGCGATATACTATTAAATCATGTTATATTGGTGTAGCGGGTCCACAATAATATCGCAATCGCAGTTTTTAATGTGACATTCATTTATGAATGGCGATATGAAAGTTCCAATGGGTGGATGTGATATTGCATTAGGGTTGTTACCATAAACTATTCAAGTCCATGTATTATATTGCAATCGGGGATTTCAGTGTAACAAGACTCGTGATACAGTGGATACGATATTTCAATAGAGGTGTATTGTAACAGAATCGTTAGTTTGCAAAGCTTCTCCAATTTCACTATTTTCCTCCTTTAGCACTTACTCTTGGGTACTCGCTCCTATGAATTCTCTTCACTCTTCCACTCTTTCGATAGCTCTTCTTTCAATGATGTGTTCATCTTTTTGGCCCTTTCCTTGCTGCGTGTTCTTGTTTTCTCCTTCTGATATTTCATACAATATCTCTGATATGGCTCTTACTCTTGGCACATGCGATAAATCTGCTTTGTCTTGGCTTGTCACTCCTATGACTTTTGATACACTGCTCCGATAGCTCTGTTTATGCTCCTCCATTGTTTTCTTCCTATCGGTTCTTCTTGGGCATGTATTACATGCCATACTTCCAATATGGCTCCTCCAATGTTTTCTTCTTTACTCCTCTGATATCGTTGTTGCTCTTTGTTCTTCCAATAGCACTTACCCTTGGGCATATGCAATAACCTGCTTCCTTGATGGCTTCTGATGAACTCTTCCTCTTATTCTTTGATTGCTCTTGTTCTTGACTTCCAATGGCTTCCAATGTCTTTCCAATGACTTCCCTGATGGCTTTGCTCCTTGGCTTCTTGCTCCTGTTTCTTTACGGATCTACTCTGATTCTCTTTGGCTTCATATCATGATTTAGTATTCTAGAATATTTCCATATTGGCATCAATGAAAATCTTGATCAACAATCTTCCCCTTTGTCATGGATGGAAATATTCTTCTTCTCTCCCCCTTTAACATCCATGGCAAAGGAGTGCTCAGGGACTCCCTCTATCAAACTGCTTTTGTTCTTTATGAAGAGTAGATCTTCATGGGTATGCTACTCCCCCTATCATAGTGGTCTTATTTTTACTCAAGATAGAAGGATTGATGCCTTATCATCAATTAGCACATTATCCCTTCTTCATGTCTCAAAAAAAACTACTTTATCATGGCTTCAATAATGCTTAAAGATGCTCCACTTCAATGCTTCCAAACAGATTGCAAATAGCCACACACCAAGTGTTTAAGTCCAAGTTTTTATGCTTCAATCCATATTTTGTTGTCTCCATAGTCAGAATTAAGGAGTCTTTATAGTTTGGATCAGGAGAAGATGCCACTAAAATTGTTATCTTTCTTCATATCGAAGTTCCTTTGTATCTCTGTGCTTCTCCTTAAGTTACTGAGCTATATTCGAGTGCACAACATTCTCCTTTCTATAGTCATTTTGATCAGTCATCTCTTCCTTTTGTTCTTATAAAACTCTGTAAGTTATCTCTACTAGTCAATTTTGATATCCAATTTGTGACTGTCTTTTAAATTCTTTTTACAGATTGGCATCATTTTGCAATGCTTCAATTGTGTTAGATACTATCAACTGCCCTCGCTTCAAGCTTCATTCCCAGATGTATCTGTTTGTTTGAAGTTTGCCTCTATTTGTGTCCATAATTACAGGTTCTCATATTAAATCCCTGAGTTGAGACATAAACTTCTGTAATAACAGCAACATAGTTATTTGCCCTATTTCTCTAGTATTAGATGACCCTCTCTATTGCTCCAATTTCTACTTAGTGATCAAGTGGAAGGCATCTTCAACAACAGTCCAAAGAATAGTTAAGAGATCGTGTTCTTCAATGTACAGCTCCTGAGAAATTATCTTTATCAAAGGATGATTGTTAATATGGCTCTTCAAGGATTTCATAAGGAACCTTTTACAAATAGCTTCTGCAATAATGATCAAGAATTACAGGCTCCCCTTAACTGAATGCATCATCTATTTTGGCAGATTCTTCCCATCAAATTCTTAGATTGTCGAAGATCAGGCCAATAACATGTGTTGTTGGCTGGAGAGTTCAAGGGACTTTCGGATTGTATTTTCTTCCTTCTCCATACTTGTGTAACTTTTTTTTCTGAAATAGTTCTAGCTTGAGAAGGTGCCCAAATCAAGTTAAAATTACGTGTCATATGACCAATGTTATGACACTTGAAGCATTCTATGTTGTTCATGAATAAGAATTCATGACTTCATCTTGCAAAATTGCTTCTCGGAGATTGACGAGGATCATTAAAAACCCCACAGTTTTTTTCCATGTGTCCAAAGTTTGTTCAGGCATAAAAATAACCAAGAAATAGACTTTGATACCTGGGAGATGGAGATTTCCTTGATGTACTTCTGAATTCTTTCTGCCTTGAGATCCTTTGATGATAACCATTGCTTCTCGCATCCTTGACATCATCTACATTTCTTCTTGGAGCATGATTTATTCCATTCTTGCCTTGACTCTTCTCCTTGCCTTCGCTAGATACCATGTTGGAACTGGGAGCATCAACATTTCTTTCTGACTTCCTCATATCCTTGTTGTTTGAAGCATTATTATTCTTGCTTGAGGATTCACTTGCATAACTGAGATCTGATTTATCAAATGGACATCTTTGATGGATCAACATGTCATCCAAGGCTTGGGAGCTCTTCAAGATTTTGTCCATCCCTTCAACCTTTTTCCTGAGGGAGACAATCTCTTCTTCCAATATTTCACAATCATTATTCTTCTTAGAAAGTTGTTTCTCAGTTTCTTCCTTGATACGAGTAGCTTCATTTGCTTCTATTTTAAAGGAGATGATCTCTAACTTCATTTTCAAGATTTCTTCATTTTCCTTTGCTAGACTTGTCTCCATTTCTTCCTTGATCCTTGTAGCTTTACATGTTTTGGCCTTGAGAAGGTTGATGCTAGATTTTAATTTGAAGATTTCTCCATAATTTTCCTATAGTTGACATATCATGGTGTTTCTCTTCTTTTCTGCTTCATTAACATGTCCTTCTATGATTACCAATGCTTCCATTGTCTTCTCAACTCCTTGTGCTAACTTTCTTGCTTCTTGTAGTTGATATTTGAGAAAGGAGACCTCTACCTTGTACTGACCAATCTCTCCTTCAAGTTTGTTCAAGCGCTTGTGCCTTTGTTCAAGTTTACTTAACAAGGTATATTCCTGTTTCTTTGCTTTATCCAATTGATTTGTCATGGATATGACTTCTTCATGACGCTTTCTTTTGCTTTGATGAAATTCCTTCTTAAGCTTGGCAAGCTCTTCATCCCTTTCTTGTACTTGAAGCTTGACAAGGTCAACTTTATTCCTTGTTTGGTCTTGGTCACCACCTAGTGCTTTCTTCTTAAGTTCCTCGTGTTCCTTTTTCAAATTGATAATCTCTTCTATGGCAACGATAAGTTTAGCGAAGAGATATTCTACAAAATCTTTTTCATTCTCTTCCTCTTCTAGGTCTTCTTTAGCCTTGATGTCATCATTCTCATTTTCAGCTTCTATGATGGGTTTTGGATTTCCTTCTTGGTTTCCATCATCTTCTTGACTAGTGGTCATGGTCAATGCTCCTTTTGAGTGAAGATCATGCATGCATTTTGTCCCATATACTCTTTGTTGACGAACATTTTCTTAAGTTGTTCTTTATAGAATCAGGTAGCCCATTCAAGATTGCCTTTATTGCTTTTGCATTGTACTCCTTGGATTCTCCATCCATCGTGCTATCAACAATCACTGATTTCTAGATTCCAATGCCTTGAGTCTTTAAGAAATTCCTCATTCTTGCTTCCCACATATTAAAGTTTCCATTGAACCATGGAGCCTTCTCAAATTGATTGTCTTCTATTTCAGTGGTAGAGGGAGACACATCTTTAGGAGGAATGGAGACTTTCTTCCTTGGCTTCGCCATTTGTGTTCTAAAGATCAACCTTCAAGCTGTTAGGCTTTGAGTGGAGGTACTAGCTCTGATACCAATTGTTGGAAATACTGGTTGGTTCGAAACGTGTCGACAAAAGATGGTTTATGTGATTTCGCCGAAAACTCTCTAAACATTGTTATGGATCACAGAAGTCTAAATTCCTTATTAAATCATTTATATTTAGAACACAAAAATGAACAATAGGAACAAATGATTTTATTCATATAATCTTTACAATAAATCAGATACAATATATATAAGGCTTCAATATGTTTCTAAGCACCAACTTGGTCTTTTGTCAGGCTACAACCTCTTGGGCATCGACCCTGTCTTGTCAAGCCACCAACCTTGGATTTAGGAGCACCAACTCCAAGGACACCAATCCTTCCAATTCTGAGGCACCAACCCCACGGGCTCCAACCCTATCTTGTCAAGGTATGTTTGGTGGTCATTCTCTACTCCCAAAATCTTCTTCACTGAATTTTGTCAATCTACAGCTTCATTGTAGTCTCCATGCTACATCATCAATGACAATCTGTCTTTATATGAAGGAGTCTTCACAACTCTTCATATTGTCCACACAAAGTCTGCAAAGTTACCTCATGATGATTTCAAATAGGCATCATGATCTCCAATAATGTTTCCAAGATTTGTTGAAGCTTTCCAACAAGATATATGGGCTAAGCCTCAATGTATGCATAAAAACAATTCTCTGTTTAGAAGTGATTGTCACGGTATCTTACTTCTAAATAACATACTTACAAATACTTCAACGTTGGTGTTGTCTACTACTCCCTTCAACTGATGACTGATGTAATCTTACCTAACTGGTCTGATGTCAAACAGATCTTCGTCTTCCTCTAGTCGTTCAGCTTCCTTCTGTCCTATTAGACTTTCGGCTTCCTTTTGTCCTGTTGGACCTTCGGCTTTCTTCTGTCGTGTTGGACCTTCAGCCTCCTTCTATCCTGCTGGACCTTCAGCCTTTTTTCTTTTTCTATTTTGTTGTACCAACGGCATACTCTATTTCTTCCAGTTCTCAGATTGTGAACTTTTCCTTGTTCTCTGTTATAGGTGCCTGATACGCCCTGACCTTTGGCTTCCTTTTTCACTCGCTTGATCTTCGGCTTCCTCTGCACTTGCTCGACCTTTTGGCTCCCTTCTTCGATCGTTTGATCTTTAGCTTCCTTTGTCTCCTCGAGTTCACCAATACTCAAAAGACACATTCATTTGGAAGAAAGGTCGACTTATGATATCGCATATTAGAATTATATCAGAGAGGCCCTTTCATCCACAGACTTAATTGTTCACGGAAATCGCATTGCAAGAGAGGTTATACCCATATTGGAGATCCCACGTGCCACATCATTCCTTTAATCGCAATCACAACTTTTGGAGGTCTTTTACAAGTCGTGCCCATAACATACTTTGTCCTCTGCTATCAACATCATCGATCTTCACATATCAGCATAGTTAAAACCGTATAATGGGTGGTCCCACCAACCACATCATCACCTTAATCGCAATCGCAGTTCTTCGGAGGTTTGCACATAAGATAGTGATTCCACTACTGCCGACGGAGAAGATGCGATGTGATCTTAAGCAGTTGTTAATAAACCCGTTGATTCCACAACCTTATCGCAATTGGCGGTTTACTATCGTTACATTTCTTCAAGACTTGTGATATGCGACGGATGAAATATTCCAATAAGCTTCTTTTGATAACTCAATCGGGTCCACAACTTATATCTCAATCGACAATCCGATGGTGTCAACCCTTTTGAACTTTGTGATTCAACGGATGCAATATTTTGGTTAAGCCATGCTATAATGGTGTAGCAGATCCGCAATGCTATCGCAATCGCAGTTTTCAAGTGGCATTCCTCTGTGATACATAACTTCCAATGCGGATGCGATATACTATTAAATCATGTTATAATGGTGTAGCGGGTCCACACTAATATCGCAATCGCAGTTTTTAATGTGACATCCATTTATGAATTGCGATATGAAAGTTCCAATGGGCGGATACGATATTGCATTAGGGTTGTTACAATAAACTTTTCAAGTCCATGTATTATATCACAATCGGGGATTTCAGTGTAACAAGACTCGTGATATGGTGGATACGATATTTCAATAGAGGCGTAATGTAACAGAATCGTTAGTCTGCAAAGCTCCTCTGATTTCACTGTTTTCCTCCTTTAGCACTTACTCTTGGGTACTCGCTCCTATGACTTCTCTTCACTCTTCCACTCTTCTGATAGCTCTTCTTTCAATGATGTGTTCTTCTTTTTGGTCCTTTCCTCGCTGCGTGTTCCTATTTGCTCCTTCCGATATTTCATGTGATATCTCTGATATGGCTCTTACTCTTGGCACATGCAATAGATCTTCTTTGTCTTGGCTTGTTGCTCCTATGGCTTCTCTTCACTCCTATGACTTCTGATACACTACTCTGATAGCTCTGTTTATGCTCCTCTGCTATTTTCTTCCTATCGATTCTTCTTGGGCATGTATTACATGCGATACTTCCAATATGGCTCCTCCAATGTTTTCTTCTTTACTCCTCCGATATCGTTGTTTCTCTTTGTTCTTCTGATAGCACTTACCCTTGGGCATATGCAATACCCTGCTTCCTTGATGGCTTCTAATGAAATCTTCCTCTTAGTCTTTGACTGCTGCTGTTCTTGACTTCCAATGTCTTTCCAATGACTTCCTTGATGGCTTTGATCCTTGGCTTCTTGCTCCTATTTTTTCACGGATCTGCGTTGTTTCTCCTTGGCTTCATATCATCATTTAGTATCCTAAAATATTGCCATATTGACATCAATGACAATCTTGATCAACAGTGGTATCACGGGAGTGATATCTTGGTCCACGTATGAAATTATATAGGATCATTCTCCAATGCTTTCGGGTATATCAAAGGCGCTCCATGTATTGCAATTATATGGGAATTCTCTCATCGAATGGTTACACATTAGACAATGCTAACACAGACTTGTGCTCCCCGTACAGTGGCATATATATTGGGATACCCCACTAGGTTACTATCCTTTAGCCGCAGGTAACCGAGTTAGCAGCCTTGTAGACATGATACATCAAACACAACATTCATGGATATTGGTTGTTGTACGTTAAGTCTTTGTTTCCGCCAAGGTGTATATTGCGGTTCACAAATGTTTGGTAAACCCTTTTGCCTAAATTACCCCTTTTTTATTTGTTTTTTTTGTTTTAAAGTTCTAAAATTTGTTGCCCATGATAACATGTCTTACCCATGCAGTTCTCCTTGGCCTCATCACGTCTTATTAATGGTAAATTTTAATCAAAGCTCAAATAAATCACCTCCTCTCCTTTTTATTTTGAAGAAAGGTCATCGTGGCAGAAGGTCGTCGTGGCAGAACTACCAACTTCACCTCATATACCCCCTTCACCATATGATATTGAAGGGTTATCACAAGGAGTCCATCCTGAGATTCCAAAGTTGCTTGAAGATCAAGGTTTTGAACTTGTACTTTTCCCAAGCATTCAACCCCTTTATTATTGTCCTCCACTTCGAGAGTCATTTTCATCCTCTCAGGAATCTGAACTAGAAAGTCCTAAGGTCCCTCAATAGTTCCTTTTGTTTCCCCCCAAATCCGCTTTACGAATCGTATCTTTTGGTGGTATCTCCTCAACGCCCATATAGTATGTTAGATAATCCTAAGGTAACTCTGGAATGTTCTCCTAGTACGTCGTGGGTTACTCCTCATCAATTGTTTCCACCCATAACATCATAAGGTGAGATTCCATAAATGCCAACATCTCCTAGTGATCCTCCTTCGTCAATCTCAACCACCCATACTCCTAGTATTGGTGATGGTTCTGAATGCCCTCTCCTTATATTGAGAATGTAGCGACACTACCCCTTGAAAGCAGTGAACCCTTACTCCCTCTGAATTATACCTCTCTTGGTCATTTGGTTTCGAGAAATCCAAGTGCATCTTCACTTTATCACCATCTAATATTGTCATCTGGCATTATGCCTACCACTAGCCCATCTGTTTCGAACGTGGCTTCCCAAATTCTTGTTCAACGTTCGGTTTCTTCCCAACCTACAATCACGATTGGGGCAGTTAATGTCCCTATAGGTTCTTTAGCTCCTCTTTCAACCACTATAGTGGTTACACCTCCTCCATTGAGTGGGAAATCTTCGATGTTGTTTATTCCACCACCTAGGGGGAAACCACCTCCTCCATATATGCCTCATGTCTCTTGTGGAGCTTATGTGAGTGTCGGATCCCAAATTCACGTTATAGGAGCAAGCAAAATTGTTGGTAGTATTCCTTATCCTAGTGGAACCTCCATTCCATATGGATCTGGTCAAATTCCTTATCAACAGCGTCTTTCGACTCAAATACCTCACTAACATTCATACCCTCCTTATGGTTCACAGCAACCTCAAAACCCACCTCTCAATCAACGAGCAAGATCCCAAATGCAGTCTAGTCTTAATCCTTCATTTGGGTCATCTGGTCAATTTCAGTCTGCTCCTGGAAATTATCCTTTAGGATCTCATAATCCTTTTCAACAAGGCTCATATCAGCAATAAGGAACGTATCAATATCCATAAGGAACCTATCAGCAACAAGGACCTTACATGCATCAAGGGTCTTATCAACAACCATTGTATCAACAAGGTCAATCGTTGCATCAGCAAGGTCAATCGTTGCATCAGCAACCCTATGCTCAATACTCCTCACAGGCTACCTATCCTCCTTATGGTTCTCAACAGCCTGTATCGGGTCAATATCAAACCTATCCTAATCTGAACCCACCTAAATGGGGACATACTCAACCTTTGTATGGTCAAAATTCCTCCTAGTAGGGGCAATACCAAAATCACTATGTTCAAAATCCGCCACTATGGGGGAAAAATCAGTACCAACAAGGTTGGAATCCTTAATCTTGACCTTACCAAAGGCCTTTCATGCCTTTTAATCCTCAATTTCCGGTTTTAGCTATATTGGAGTTACTGGATGTGTCAAGGCTTACAAATGACCCGATACTCCATTCACCGTATTGGCCTTTGGTTCCTACCAAAATTCCTGGTGATTGTTCAAAATTCGAAGGGTACTCTAGAGAAGACCCCCAAGCTCATGTCATGACCTACCATTTATGGTATTCATCCAACTCTTGGGTCAACGATTCCATTCAACTGCGCCTTTTCCAACGCACTTTAATGGGTGATTCTGCCAAATGGTACATCGAGTTACCTTGAGGTGCCTTTCAAGATTTCAATACCTTGGCTATGGATTTTCTCACTCACTTTCAGTGACCAGATTGATATGAAACTGGGAACCATCTCCTAATGTATTTGAAACAGACGACCACTAATCACATCTCTGATCACATCCATGAATGGAGACGTTAGCGTCGTCTTATTAAGTTGGATATCCCAGATGAGATTTTCACTGATTGGTTTACTAAGTCATTCGTTAATCAAATCGCCAAAGACATAACTATGGTGGCTATGTGACTGAAGAACAAGCCATCGCCCTTGCTCGGTATCTGGATTTGGTATATTCACAGTCTGGCAACTCTATGGTCTCTTACATGATGCCCTGCGACCTTCAACTGATCTGGCATCTTCTCAACCTGTGCAAACACCACCCGTTGATGGTATTATTGGGTCGGTAGCTAAACCTTCTAGTAATGCTTATTCTGCTTCTACAAAGCATAAATCTATTCCCGCTACTGCACCTTCTCCTCCTTCGAATACTTCCAAAAATCCTGGTAAAACTCTTGAGGTGAATGATGTCCAATATGCCACAGCAGACAACACCTCGAAAGGTAAAAAGAAGGGTAAAGGTAAGGCTAAATATGATACCCCTAAATAGGATTCTCCTAAACCGTCCGCTGATGATACATCCAAACGCAAGCCGAAATATCCTTGTCTTATATGTGATGAAGATCATTATACCAAGGATTCTCCCCATCGCGTTGAGGTTAGTCGTCTTCTAAAAAGTGTCCCAAGGACACTGGCCATGTTGAAAGAACCCTTTCTGTCACAATACACTCAATTGGTAGATCAACCTCAATCATCTACATTTTGAGGCTCTCAAGTTTTTATGAGTGGCACGACACTGTCTCTATTGCTACTTGATCAAAATCAAAATATTATCAGACTCCTACCAAACCAGTTGTAGAAAATGATTCCACTAATACGCCTTATACTTCCACTCTGCTAATTTTGGTCCTCTTCATATTAAACAACCTATTCATGATTCCATTATCCGGCCACCCCCCAAAGGTGTTCTCCGGAAGTCATCATATAATCCAAACGTGCGAGCTGCTCAGCATTATAACATTATGGAAGATTTAGCTAAAGCGCCTTCAGTGATGTCAGCTTTGGAAGTCCTTCAAACTTTTCCATTGCAAAGGAAAGCATTACTATCCACCATAGGAGGGATTGATCCTACAGATTCAAACCTTATTACTTTTGATCTCGAAAACAATGTTCCTCGTCTCCTACATCAAATTTCCTTTCTTATACAAGTTGTTATCAAAGGGAAGGCTATTCATTGGACTATTATTGATGAGTGTGCTTCTAATTGCATCATTTCCCTTTCATGGTTGAATGATATTGGCTCTCCAGCTCCCAACCAATCCCCTAATACATTGGAAGCTTTTGATGGTAAAGGTTCTTGTCCATGTGGTATTCTCAATGACTTGCCAATTCAATTGGAAGGAAAAACTGTTAACCTGGAAGTAGAAGTTGTTGATGCCACAATCTTCTACTTGGTCGTAGTTGGACCCATGCAATGGTTTGCATGGTTTCTACCCTATTTCAGGTGCATGGTTTCTACCCTATTTCGGGTGCTACATTTTCCTCATCAAGGGGAAATAGTCATTGTCGATCAACTCACCTTTTTCTCTTCCAAATCCTCAAATGTAAATGTGTCATATGTTTGGAATACCAATATCCCTTATGAGAGTGTTGGGGTAGGTATTTTCAAAGACTCTTCCCTTATGGGAAATTTTTCCCATCCACCTCCAAACGTCACTTCGATTAACATGGTCTCGACTCATCATGATCCTTGGGTCGTTCCCCGTTCTGATCAGATTGACAGTTTTCGCGATGTTATGCCGCTTAGCCCCTTAGAGCAAGCATATCAACGTGTTGTTTAGGCTTCTGCAGCTACTTCTGAAATTCATGATCATTTCAGTATGAGTCTAGAGGCATATTCTCAATCTCCCTAGCTCGGTTCTAGGGATTCTTCATATCCTTTGAATGAGACATTTCCAACTGATGAAAGTATCACAAAACTTATGTCTCTCGAGGAAACTCCATGGAATGATGCCCATCATCGTTCCTCATTTCTCCCAATCCCTGGTGAGATTTCTTCTTGTCTAGAAACCCTTGTTTCTAGTGTTCCGACTCATCCACTTCAGACACCTATTTTGGTTCATGAAGTGTTATCCGAAGGAAACATGGGTAACATTTTGGCAACCATGCCCAACGACATCTCAGTGCAACCTGGGATTGTCAAAAACTTTCACTTGGGGGCATATTTTTCTCGCAATGAGCTTAAGATTTTTGTGTCCTCCTTCATGAGACTTTCTCACCGAGTCTTTACCGTTCACCCATTTCCGCAATGGGGCATTGATTTTCTAATTCATAACCCACACTCGCCCAGGGGGCATGGGGGCATTGTCGTTATTGTATATCATTCCACTAATTGGCCGAGTTGGTGCTTACATGTCATGCCAACGGTAAAACTATGGTTTTACTCTCTTTTGATCGATTGCGCAAGCCCTGAAATGGGCTCCATCTAAAAATTTACGTGCCTTGATTTTGCATAGATACCTTGTACATTAATGTGTTTTTCATTAGTGTGCAGTGGGTTTTGGTGTGTTTGTTTGCTCTTGCAAACATGTTTTCCTCTACTTACCGTAGGTTCTACTTGGTTTACAAATGTCATCGAACCTTTCTGTTGGTTTTGCTGATGGTGTTTGTCGTATTACACGGAATCTATCTTCCCCCGCATGGTCAATATATGACCCTAATGGTGAGTTAGTGAATTTACAAGGCATATGTTTAGGTCGTACCACTAATAACATTGACGAATATAGTGCAGTTATAAAGCTTTTGTCAGAAGTCATTGCTATTGGCATTAGAGAGTTAGTCATTAATATCAATTAACAACTCATTTTACTACAACTTAACAGACAATATTCAGTCAAAAACCCTCGGATTTTGAGAATGTATTTGTGAGTTCGTCTCTTGGAACGAGACTTTTATTATATCACTTATTAACATATTCTGAGATGTTTGAACATATTAATAGATACATTGGCTAATTACGTTCTAAATAGACATTTGCATCATATGTAAATACAAAAACATATAATAGAAGCATCAAGGGAAACATCAAAATATCAAAATCTATGTTCTAAGACACATGGATTCTCGATCCTACTTAAGTGCAGAAAAATGAAAACTAGAGATGGCTATCCTCCAATGTGGTGCTCGTGGTAGCACGAAACAAATCTGATGACTCATTTCAGCAACCGACACAGTCTGGCATACACCCCTACAGTATGCCTCTGATATCACAATGGCACCTCATCAATAAACGTGTATTCTCGAATTCCTCTTGACAAGGCTTCTAGGTTGTGTTCCACCTCTACGATCGGGTCAGCTCCCTCCTCATAGGGAGCATCATCTATATGTCGTGCCACTCACCTGGCTATCGGAGAAAACCCTGGAGGTCTCTCTGGTCCAACACTTGGAGTCTTGATGTTAGGAATACCTATTATAATCATAAATCCCAAACCCTAAGTCTTGTTCTCTTCCTGGACCTTTCTTGGAAAGCATTTAGCTTCCCTTAAGCATTGAGCCATTGTTGTGTCTCTTCTTGAATGGGATTTGTGGAATCACATTATACCTAAATCATTGATCTATTCATTCTAAGTGATCCCCTTCCTATCAAGACTCCTCCCATCAGTGAAACTCTGTAAAGAGCAAGGAATTTTGACTAAGGTTACAGTGGGTCATTGTCCTAATGTTGTCAATTAATCTATTAGTTGTCCCTTAGGTTTTCCCTTCCTTAGGGCCTTGCTAGATTGTGTAGTAATATGCATCTTGAAGACACTTTGGGAAAACCTTGGAGTATCATCCTAGAGTAGATTGTGAAGCTAGTTTTGTAGTAGTAATAAAAGACCTTTGAAGCAACTTCTGGAGACCCATTGTTGCAAACAAGAAGTTGATCTAGAAGACTTGTTGATCTTGAAGTTGTTGGTCAGGGTTGTCATTGATGTCAATATGGCATTATTGGAGATGGAAAATATTCTTTTGATACATGAACCTCATGTATACCCTAGGTTCTAGGGATGTCATTATCAAGCAAACCCTAGGTACTAAGGATGCCATTAATGAAGTAAAACCTAGATGTTAATGTTGCCTTTACATTATGAAGATGTCAAGCCATTAATGAAGAATTCTAAGAGGCCCATGATGCCCTAAACATGAAGATTGATGAATAATCCCTAAGTGTCAATTATGTGCCTAATATACAAGACCTTGCCCTAATAATATGATATCCTTGTTCTTGATGAAGAAGCCCTAAACTTTGTCCTATACATTTAACAAGATCAGCATATGAATGATGACACACTTGATGATATGGACTTGATGATATGAATGAAGGTTAGAGACCACTCTTGAAGCCCTAATAGAATTACCCTACCCCTCATTCTAGTCCCATGACCTTATACATGAAAAATCCAAATAACCCCAAGGACTATACTAAAAATTCCAAGTAGTCATAAACAAAATTACTTTTTTGACCTCTTAAAGACATCACTTTACAATGATTCCTTGGCTATCTTGTAGAGGACTTCTTCCTCTTTCCAACGAGCTATTATTTGTCTCCTAACTCCTAGATAGGGAGAAATTGAATTTTTAAGTTAAGAAAATTATTACCTCTGGTGAGCTGACTTGTGTAGGCTCGTACCCCTTCACCCAACAAACATGTCTATTCGTCATAAGTCAAAACCTGTATAAATATGACATCCAACACTCCATTTTCATCATCAATTCGGTGCAAATTTCAGAGAACATTTTTGGTGAAGATAAGAACTCAAAGCATAACGCAGTAAGTTCACAAGGAGGTTGAGGAGATCAAGGAACATCATTGTGTAGGAAATTTTCTGTTAAGGCAATCTTTCAAACTCAGATTGTTGAGTGGTCAAGCTCAAAATAGTCACCTGGAGGAGTATAGACCTCTAACTAGTGACAATTGTAGACAGTCTACTTGTGGAAGGAGCTCGGGAGAGTTTACAGCAAAAGGCTAACCTGTGGAACAGACTACCTGGAACTCATTTGCAAGATACTACATCATGGAACTATATAACAGTGATAATCTTTGGACTTGTATAATAGCTCGAACAATGTCTATAGAAGCACAAACCTAGAGGAATTGAACTTATGATTCAGATCATGGCTCAGATCAAGGCTACAGATCTCGGTCTCCTGTAATTTTAGGTTTTTACTTTTGGCCCTGTGAAAGACCTACTATAGACCTCTGATTTTAGGTTGTTACAGACCCGCAACTCAACCCTTCCATGAATTACAAACTTCGGCCTTATTGCATACATCAAGCTACAATTCGACAAACATCAAGCTTGTTTAAGAGAGACCTTGGTTAGTTGGTGTTAATTTTAGGTATGTTATATACTTAGAGCAATTTATTTCAATTTTACATTTAGCTCAATATCTTTTCTAGATTAGCAATCACATCAGCGTTAAAGTAAATTGCAGATAGAAAATAAACATAGATCGCAGAAGACAAGCCAAGACAAGAGGACACAAGATGTGGCGCTAGCCAAGGACAAACCTCATTGTGGGGAAACCCTTGATCAATTCTTCTTATATGTTCTTCAATAGTTTAGCAGAGAGAAAGAGAGATAGTACATGTACAATAGAATTCAACACTTTGACTTGATCTCTAAGAAGATGATACATGAGGTAGTTGAACTCAGTTGAAGACATGTTGCTGCAACCGATTCTCCAAGGCGACTCCATCACCCATCATAGTGTTGCACCTTGTTATCATGTTGCACCTCACTGTGTTGCGCCATGCTGCACCCATCATCACTATGTTGGACCTCATTACCATGCTACACACATCATATTATTGCACCTTCTGGTACTGCAACATCTTGTTGTACCTTATCGTCATGTTGCACTTACCAGTGTTGCCTCATCTTGTACCTTACTGTGCCCATCATGTCGCATCTTATTGTAGGATTTAATATTAATGTGCTATACTAGCAAGTGTTGCACACATCATGCTACACTTTACTTTGTCATGATGCCCATCATTGTGCTATAGCATTTCACATCATGACGCCCCTTATCACAATGTTGTCATTGCTCATATTGTTGCACCATGATTGTTTGTTGTCCCATGCAAGCACCATGCCCTTGTTGTCCCATCTACCTTCGCTGCACCATGTGACCTTGTTGTCCCATCTTCCCTTGTTGCACCATGTGACCTTGTTGTCCCATCTACCTTGCTACCCCATGTGACCTTGTTGTCCCATCTTCCTTTGCTACACCATGTGACCTTGTTGTCCCATCTACCTTTACGAACGTTTTTGTTTTTCACTTCATTACTGCTGTAATTTCTGGGACTGGTTAGGGCACACAATAGTCCCTAATCGTCCTCAAATCTAGCCCAGAATTTCCCTTGTGAAATGCGGCCAATGCTAGTGTAAACCCTCTGCCTCCACACTGAGGATGAGGGTATAACATGACCCCAAAATAGCCCACATTGTCCCATGTATCTTTGTTGTAACTTACGACCCACACATCAAACCCAAACAACCCTCCTCAGCCTCGGCCCTCCTAACAGCAACTCAACCTTCACATATGGCCCTAAAACAGCCTCCAAAAACCCACGATGTTCGGTATTCCTTACTGCGGCTAGGGCAGGATAGATTTGCGTATTTGGGCAGCGTGAATACGTCTTCTTCACTGTGTTATGTCTCTTGTTTAGGCAGTGTCGAGGGTAGGTTGGGCAACGTATAGAATCAGGGGTCTTCTCCCTTGGACTGTGGCTAGATCATCCACTTCAAGGCTGCGGCTAGGGCATCCTTTAAGACTGCAACTAGGGCATCCTTCTCCTAGATTTCTCTTCTACTAAAACCCAAAGCGAGTGGAGAGAAAATCAAGAGAGAAGTGTGTGTGAAATGACTCTCAAAGTCATCTCCTTTTATACTAAAAAGTTGAGCACATGTGGGGGTTTTTTGGTTGTTGGCCAACCTTGACAAGTTGTCTTATAACACAAATAAATTCATAACTCCATGAATACTTATCGGAATCAGATGATCTTTAAATCAATCCTACACCTCTCGATGAGAGGGATCCAAGAAAAATAACAGCTGCCATAAATAAGATGACCCACATGGAGTTTGGCCCTAGTTGCCAATTTTACCACTCCCTCTCAACTAGGGAAAACTCCATCCATTGATTCATCTGCCAGACTGTACTATCTCTGCCATCAGTGCCCTGCACTACTCTGCTGAACCATGAAAAAGAAGAATTGATCAAGAATGTCTCATACCATTCTCTATTGACCTGAAGTCAGTTCCATGTGAAGAAAGTGTGTCATACACTCTCTCTGATCCCATATCAGTTCTAAGTGAGCTATATCACTCTTACTGACCCGAAGTCAGTTCCATTGATCCCAGATCAATATCACAAGAGAGTGTCTCAAACCACTCATATTGATCCTAGATTAGTTTCATTGATCCCAGATCAATGGAGATCATCCTAGCATAAGGAGTATGGTAGATACAACAATGCGTCCATCAATAGTACTACTATGGTCCCTAACCCCATTTCCCTACTCATTGGCCAGATGAGAGGTATTTCCCATGAGTCCCAGACTGCATGGGTAGGATGCCTTGACAAGAGAACCACTCACCCTGTCCATAAGTTTCCACAAAGTATCATAGGGGAAGGCTAAACCATTCACCCTATATACAGCCACTATTAGGGGAGGGTGAGTCGCCCTATGGTCGCTTGTTGCTCTAAGAAGTACCCTAAGCCCCCCGAAGCTCCCAGAGCTCAATGCATGCATCATACAGGACCATCATAAGAGGGTCTCTCAATGACTCCAAGTCATTCTCGGAAAGCCACAAATTTGACCTTTCCTCGGGACTTTGACAGAATGTTTGCGACTTGCACATCAATCCCAATGTGATGGAGCCTTCTTGCTCATCGATGTACCATATCCAAGATAAGGTAGTATCTAATGTCTATATGCTGGAGCAATCATAGAATACGAGATCCTCAATAATGGAATCCCCCTCTAGTTGACACAGAAGATCACAGTGGTATTCATCAAGTGCACAAACAGCTCATTGAAGAGCTTTTGCAACCAAGCAGCTTTACACGAGGTCATACTCATAG
Organism: Pinus taeda; assembly: GCA_000404065.3. Taxonomy (NCBI): domain Eukaryota; kingdom Viridiplantae; phylum Streptophyta; class Pinopsida; order Pinales; family Pinaceae; genus Pinus; species Pinus taeda. Next base: position 33,812 of record APFE030816116.1, read on the forward strand.
CTATGTATTCGGTCTCAGCGGTTCTTATAGCAACCGACTTTTGCTTCCTTCTCATCCGGTATCGAAGCAGAATCCAAAGAAAACCAGCACTCAAAAGTTCTCTTGCAATCCTCCACACTGCTTTCCCAGTCAACGTTCGAATAATCATGCAGCTTCACATTTACGGCAGTGTATCTCAATCAATGAGAGATTGTGCCCCACAGATATCTCAGAAGACTCTTGGCACCAATCTAGTGAGGCTCAACCATATATGAGCTCAACATTCTAACAGCAAAACATATATTCGGACGGGAGTTCACCAAGAACATCAATGCTAGTATGAGTTTATGAAACTAAGAGGCATTTTCCAAATCAGGTCCGGCATTACTACCACATAACTTCTGAAATTTGAAATCCATCGAGGTAGTCACGGGCTTGCAATTTACCATTACAAATCCGAAATCCAACTCCCTCTTACTTTTGCAAATGAGAGGGTCTACGCCTGTCAGAAAGAGGTCGTCCTCAGAAGGTGCCGATATGAGAGGTTTATCATCCACAACCTTCAAGTAATGGTTTGGATCGGCTTCACTCCTAGTGAATCTCAGCTTCATCAAACGATTATCAATCCTCTCATGTTACACCCAGGATGTTTTGCTTCAAGCCATAGAGGGCTTTCTTCCACTTGCATACATGAGATTCCCAATCATGAATCTCAAACCCCTCGGGTTGTTCCAAACCTGTGGACCTGCTACATGAGGGGAATGGTCCCCTTGTAACATTTTCCTTTGGTACATATCAGACATGTACCTTCATGCTATTTTTGAATTCAGGCATCCCAGTCACCTTCTGACTCACATCGGATAGGGTCCTATAATAAGTAGACCTTCGGTGTTATAGATGAGATATGTCAATTGACATGATCCTCCATGGACCATCTTGCAACTTGATACAAATTGCCAACCTTGAACCCATGAGTAAAAGCATCTTTGAAAATTCTATTTTCAAACACGTACCTTTCCATCGATGAATGCCACCCTAAAACCTTTGCCTTCCATTATCGAAATGGACACCAGGTTCTTCTTGCGATCAAGTACATAAAATAGATTCTTGTAAATGAATCAAGTAACCCTCATTCAATTGAGGGGTAACATTTCCTACACCCTTTCCGGGTTAGGTGGCATCGACTCCAAGTATAATCCCACGATTGTTTCCATCTCTACCAAATTAGAGAGAGCACCCTTATATCTGATGAAGTGCATTGAAGCACTACAATCAATAAGCCAGATTCCCAAAGAGCCTGAAGGAGAGGGCCAATACAAGATAACGCTTCTTTATCTTATCACAAACAACATTTGATTCTTCATACCTGAGGTTCCTTGCTTTCTTTGAAGAGTCGGTCATTTCCTTGATGACCTACATTAACTGTCATTCCTCTGATCATTGAAGATGTCCCTAGAATGATTGTTATCATCATCAAGCGATGTGTCCCTACCATTCGAACACTCCTTCGCATAATGGCCAGACTTATTACAACCAAGGGATCTGCCTTTCCTTCCACCCTTTGATTAGACTTCCCATTGAACTGGTCTTTTAGGTAGGCCATTAGAAGCTTCCGCTACACCATATTGATAATGTTCTCTACATCGACTTCACCCTTGGTGAATTTTAAGAGGGATGAGAAACCCATTGAGCCTTTTGTCCTTTCCCAACTGTCTTCGATGATTGCTATTTCACTCTTGCTTGGGCTTTGTCTTCACCTAAGCTTTGATACCATGTTAATTTTAGGTATGTTCTATGCTTAATGCAATTTATTCAAATTTTACAGTTAGCTCAATATATTTTCCAGATTAGCAATCACATCAGCATTAAAGTAAATTGCAGATAGAACATAAACATAGATCGCACAAGACAAGCCAAGACAAGAGCACACAAGACATGGCATTAGCCAAAAACAAACCCCAATGTGGGGAAACCCTTGATCAATTATTCTTATAAGTTCTTCAACAGTTTAGCAAAGAGAGAAAGAGAGATAGTACATTTATAGCAGAAGTCAACACTTTGACTTATAATAGCATAGATCATCTCTAAGAATATGATACATGAGGTAGTTGAACTCAGTTGAAGACATGTTGCTTCAACTGATTCTCCAAGGTGACTCCATCGCCCATCATGGTGTTGCACCTCGTCATCATGATGCACCTCACTGTGCTGCACCCATCATCACTATGTTGGACCTCATTACCATGCTGCACAACATCATATTGTTGCACCTTTCGGTACTGCAACATCTTATTGTACCTTATTGTCTTGTTTCACTTACCAGTGATGCCTCATCCTATACCTCACTATGCCCATCATGTTGCATCTTGTTGTAGCATTTAATATCATTGTGCTATATTAGCATGTGTTGCACACAACATGCTACACTTTACTTTGACATGATTCCCATCATTGTGGTGTAGCATTTCACATCACGATGCCCCTTATCACAATGTTGTCACTACTCATATTGTTGCACCATGATTGCTTGTTGTCCCATGCAAGCACCATGTTCTTGTTGTCCCATCTACCTTTGTTGCACTGCGTGATCTTGTTGTCCCATCTTCCTTTGCTACACCATGTGACCTTGCTGTCCCATCTACCTTGTTTCCCCATGTGACCTTGTTGTCCCATATTCCTTTACTACACCATATGACCTTGTTGTCCCATCTACCTTTATCAACGTTGTTATTTGTTACTTCATTACTATTGTAATTACTGGGACTGGTTAGGGCACACAACAGTCCCTAACCATCCTCAAATCTGGCCCAGAATTTCCCTTATGAAATGCGGCCTATGCTAGTGTAAACCCTTTGCCTCCACGTTGAAAATGAGGGTATAACATGACCCCAAAACAGCCCACGTTGTCCCATGTATCTTTGATGTAGCTTAAGGCCCACACATCAAACCCAAACAGGCCTCTTCTACCTTGACCCTCTAGGAAGATATCTTGGCCCTCCTAACAGCAACTCGGCCTTCACATATGACCCTGAAACAACGTCCAAAAACCTATGATGTTTGATCTTCCTTACTGCGGCTAGGGCAGGATAGATCTGCGTATTTGGGCAACGTGAATAGGTCTTCTTCACCATGTTATGTCTCTCCTTTAGGCACCGTAGAAGGCAAGTTGGGCAACGTATAGAATCAGGGGTCTTCTCCCTTGGACTACAGCTAGATCATCCACTTTAGGACTGCGGCTAAGGCATCCTTCTCCTAGATTTCTCTTCCATTAAAACCCAAAGTGAGTGGAGAGAAAATCAAAAGAGAAGTGCTTGTGAAATGACTCTCAAGTCATCTCCTTTTATACTAAAATGTTGAGCACACGTGGGGGTTATTTAGTTGTTGGCTGACCTTGACGAATTTTCTTATAGCACAAATAAATTCATAACTCCATGAATACTTATCATAATCGGATGATCTTTAGATCAATCTTACACCTCTCAATGAGAGGGATCCAAGAAAAATATCAGCGACCATAAATAAGATGACCCACATGGAGTTTGGCCCTAGTTGTCAATTTTAACAGTTGGAGAAATATCTCTTTTTATTGGAGACAGTTCTAAGACCAGTATAGAATACCTCAAATTAGTTTTGTTGAAAAGATCTCGGACTTATTCAGTTATTACAGATCTCGAGACTTTGAGCTTGTTATAGAGACAATTGCAGACCTTGTTGTTGGGCAACTGTTATAGACATTTTTGGGCACTGCAACCCCAATCATATATGTCCATAAACCAAGGGCTTCTATGTCCCTAAAAGTGTTGCTTAATGCCCTAAAGGAACAAGGTCAGCTGATTACATCATCTCCCAAAAGTTCTCCACAATAAACTGCTCAGAACTGGTCAAAACTGGACCATATAGACTGCCCAGTGCAGAGGGTGCGATGCATCTCACCTGCTTAGTGTAAAAAGTGCGATGCATACTAGAAATCCCTTCTGTAGGGTGCGATGGGTGAGAGTAGACAAATGGAAAAGACAGTTTGCAAGGTGGATGATCATGGAATCTTCCAGAAACTTCTCCTGTGACACTTGCCTCTTTGAATTCGCCCAGGGATGAGTAATAGACCATTAATCTCCAAGTGGAATCAAGAACTATCAGATAGAGGACACTAATCAAAATCCCAGAAGCTGACTCACCTCCCTACAATCATCTATATATGGATCCCTCATCACAGAGATCCGGGGGCTAGAATCTTGTATATTGTAAGGAAGTGTTGTTGGTTTCTTGGTGTAGTATCATAGTGTTGGGTGAACTAAGCTTTTCATAGGTGAAGAAGGGCTTTCATGCTGAGAGGATGACGTTGGGTCAGAACAATGGGTTGTAATCCTCTTTGTTATTCTTGATATTAATAAAGTTATTCAAGTTTTCCTCCACATTCTTGTATGTTTGAATATATGGCATTTGTGTGGTCAATATATATCTGGTCCTATATTGTTTATGATTGTAGATATTTGTTCTTCGATAGTATTATGCTGCTTTGAATCCACAGGTGCTCTCTGAAGCTGGGTAAGCGAAGAAGGAGCGGCAAGGATCTGTCAGAAGGGAGAGGAACCAAGCGCAAGACTGAAGTTGGTGTCCTTTGTTCCCCTCTTATCTACTTCTCATAAAGGAAATCGAAAGTAGTTTTGGTTTGTTTGTTTCTAAGATAGCCACCCGTCTTAGTGGGACTAGCAGCGCCAAGTGGACACTAGATTTCTCGATAACAAAATGGTGACTCCAATGGGGAGCGAATAGCTTGTTTGCTTGTCTATATTTGTTTGTTTTATAAACTTACAGATGGAGCCTGAAGTCAAGCCAGCTAGCCTTCGAACTGCATTTGCTATGCAAGTGCAAAGTAGATCAATGTTGCTTCAGTCTATCTTCGGGTTTTGTTTATAAACTGAACAATCGATTTGCAAACATTCTAATTTCCCTAGTGGTGGCTCTAGTAACCTCATTAGATCAACCCCTGTGATTTATATTTACTGACAACACTTGCTCGGCCTAAATCACTCAACTGAGCTGCAAATTGTGATCAAAAACCAAGTTAAAGTCTCGTCCTGGTACCATCGCACGCTCTCTTCAAGGAAATCTGGATGCATCGCACCTCCCGTGTGCAGCAGGTGGGATGAATCCCTGTTTCCCTGTATAATAGGTGCAATGATCAGATAAGGCTAATTGTGCCTTCAGACTTTGGTTTTTCTTCACTCTCTTCAGCTCTATTTAGGAGTTTTGTTGTATGTGATCAGTATACCACTGTGGAAACCCCCTTCCTTTCCATCATTCCGCCTCCATTGTGCAAAGAACTGCGAATTTTTTTGTGTATTGTGCGCCATTTTCAGTTCTCTTTTACAAAAAAGTAGCGTAATCGAACTGTCGTTTCTTGATTTGGAAGTGTCGCAAGTGTCGTTTTCAGTCGTAGAAAATAATCCTATTGTTCTTGATGGTCGATTATACTGTTACTCTTGTATTTGATCTGAATTAGTAGTTTTTCAAGTGTCGAAAGCAATTTTCAATTTTAAATCGCAAAGTGTCGTCATTATCTTCTTTTTGTTTTGAAGAGAAATTTGTTAGTACTGTCACTTTGAAAAGATAATTCAGATTTTTACTCAGCATTCTTTTTGCCATTCACACATTAAGAGAGCGGAAAACAAATACATGCATGTGCATTTGCATTTAGACTGCTTGTTGGTTTGATTTATGACAGTGCATCTAATGTGTGCTCTATGCTCTATGTTGAAAGAATCTCATTTATCTTTCCTTAGTAGCTAGGATTTTCGCTGCAAAAAGAAGATTAAACGATTGTTTATCATCTTAGATTGCATTTTAGGAATTTATATCTACATCACATGGTGAACCTGAAAGGAAAATTTCTTAAGCAGGATCAACTATAAAATAAATTCATGAACATAAAAACGCTTTGGAACCTAACACACAACATTTAGAAGTCTAGGCCAGAGACGTATTCCGGCATCGTAAAGCCTGGTAACTATCGTTTTCATTGTCGGTTGGGTGATTCCTCCTCTTTGAGATGACAAGTGTTAGTACGGACTTGTGCTCCCACGTACCGTCGAGCATATATTGGGAGACCACAATAGGCTACATCCTTTATCCTTAGGAAGCCGTGTCTGTCGCCCTATCGATCGCAATGCACTAGACACAACATTCAGGAAGATTGACAATCGTACCGTAAAAATTATTATGTAGTTTTGCGATTGGTTTGGTAATCCCTTTGTTTAGATTTCCAAAGTAATCTCTTTCGTTCATTTTTATACTCCTTAAAGGAAAAGCTCCATCTGATCACTTGTCACTTCAGGCTCATTAAAAATCGAAGGCAACTAGAGTCATCTTTTGTTTTTCCTCGACTCTTAAAAATTGAAAAAACAAGTGTCAAAGAGTCTAAAATTTATTTTAATCGGAATAATATCATTATTCTCGCGTTGGTCTTAGGTTGAGGAAAATGGAGTCCACCAACCAAGGGTTTCCCCTTGGAGGAAATCCTAGTCCTTTCTCCTCTTGGGGAGATGTTGGTGCACCTCATGTGGCCACATTGTCACTTCCAAGATTGACAATCAGCTTGCCAATATGGCTCTTCTTGACCTTTGTCATTCAGAACGCCCTAGTTCCTGAACAATCAAGTCAGCAACTAGATGATACTAGAGTTACCCCCCAACCTTCTACTTCGTCCATTTCTCCCTCTCCTCCTTCCTCTTCGCTTAATGAAGCTGGTAAAGCTAAAAATCAAGTGACTAAGAAGGAGAAAAAGGGGAAGGAGAAAAATGAAAAGAAGAAGGAGCTAAAGGCAAAAAGGGGCAACCGTGCATTGTCTAGCGAAAATCCACACTGCACCGTCCAAACCTAAATCTCCATGTGTCATTTGCAAAGGAGACCACTATCATCGAGATTGTCTTTGCATCCCCCGGATCTTTAAGGGACTGATCTCCTCGTTTGCACAATCTGGTGTCGTCGACCTCTGATGATCATGTTGAAAGTACACCGTCAACTAGTGAAAGCAAAGTATCTGGACAGAAAACGAAATGTAAATTTTCTTGTAAACTGTGTGAAGGTGATCATGTCATCCACAATTGTCCCTTCCTAGACGAAGCTAAAAGAGTTTTGGATAACCGTCATGCTTCACCGCTACGACGTCCTCCTAGATACAAGAAACTCTTGCCAAGTCCATCACTAGTTGAGAATCCGACTGACACGCCATTATGGTCGGTCGAAGCATCTATCATTGAAGATAAACCCTCTGAATCCACACCAGACGAAAGTCAAAAGCTTGAGGTAGCGGTTGACCCGGTCTTGCCTTCGGAAGGTCCATCTTCAGATGATACAGTCGCCGAAAAGAACGAGAATGACACCGTTCAAATTCTTTTCGTAAACACGGACTCCGATGAACATGGGGGCAATCTACCCTTCCTTTACCGTAGGAAGGAAGTTCGTCAAAGTCATATTTGGCCCTCTATCCGGTCCCACCTCCAAGCAACCTAGTCGTTTCCTTCGATTGGAATCTACTAGGTAAACCCCGTTTACCGGCTAGTGTACCATTTTGAATTATTGTACAAGCTTACAGAATGGTCATGGTTGGTACCATCATAGATGAAGGGGCTTCTGCGAGTATCCTTTCCTCAACTGCTTGGAAAGCGCTTGATTCGCCATTGCTTATGCCTGAGATGAGAAATCTGACGGCCTTTGACAAAAGAACCAGTCGACTGTTCGGAATCCTTCCCAATGTGCCTATAACGTTGAGAAAGAAAACCGTTTATATGAACGTAATGGTAGTCCAAGGGCCTCTAGATTATAATCTACTCCTTGGACGTGACTATATTTATTGCATGGGAACCATTGTCTCCTCGCTCTTCTGAGTAATGTGTTTTCTGCACGAAGGCCGAGTGGTCAAGCTCGTAGACTAGCTTTCGTTCCTCGGATCACACATAGCTAATAGTCAAATGCCATCCCTAAATGGTTTTTTCATGCAAGGAATGTCTCATCAATCTCCAGTCCGTCCACCTGAAGAACGCGAGTAATTCGGGAGGGCATGACTGAAACCCAAGGGGCTTGCACCCTGGCCTATTCCGACAGGAAAACTCTAGGCATAGAGTAGGTTTCTGCGAAGGATATATGACTAGTCTGATACTCGTCTGTATAGGAAGAGGGAATTAGACCAGAATAAGATACCTCTGTTAGAAGGTAGGCCTTTCCCGATAGAACAATTGTTTTGTCTGCAAATTGAAGGGTAAACTAGAAACTCTACTTTGCTATGCCTGGGGGCATGCAAACCTTTTGCAAGCAAGTGAAATGCGACCAGCGTAACGCTTACTGTAGTTTCGCTGACTTCAACTGCTTAAGTTGGGTGACTGGTCAAATCGACCGTTCGCCTTCGCAGGGGCCAAATGGCACCAGCGAAGTAAAGGAGAAATTTTCCTACCTGACCTTAGTAGTTAACTAACCCCTAGAACAGTGGTTGGTCATTCCTAGCTTGCATGCGAGAGGCATGCAGAGCAAAGTTTCAAAAGGTGCAAGCTCCATAAAAAATGGAATCTATCGATGAGATATCCTTATTATACGACTGGCACGAGCATTTTTTATGTGAAGTTCAAGCTCGTTAAAAATCAAACCTAAGTAATGAGCAAATGTTTCCCCCAGAGTTTAAGCTCATTAAAAAATGAACCAATCTCCGGTAAATAATCATTGTGAATGCATTATCATTAGCTTTTGAGCCTTGGTCGTGTTCTCATCATCACATCCACTCTGTTTTAACCGATCATACACCTCCATTTGATTGTTTACCCTTTTTTTAGGAACATCTGCAACGAGTGATTCTGTTAGCCATCCTTGTGACACTGCCGTGATTGGAAAATTCCAAACCTTACCTATAATCAGTTGCTACCCGAAATTATCACTTGTTCCTCAAAAAACGAGTCTCCTTTAAGATCTTTTCATCTGACTCGTAAAATATGAAAAGATTTCCGAGCGATTGGCCTCTCTAGCTCGTTAAAGCTACCAGAAGTGCTATCCCTCCTCTAGATTTTAATATTTTTGGACCTGAGAGATTATTACACAAAAAGATCGAGCGCTTGTCTTGTTCGGCTCATTAAAACTATCGAAAATTCACCCTTCGTATTATTTTATACTTTTTCGGACTTAAGGGATTATATGACGAAAAAGGATTATTGGAGTTTCCTTTCCATCCCTTTTCAGACTCTCTAAAAGTGAAAAAGGACCGAGTTATCATTGTCGTTAAACTCGTTAAAATCAATAGCGACAAACTTGTCCAAATGGACGAGAACGAGTTTCACTATTGCTAGGCTCGTTAAAACATAGCAACGGGTTCGCCCGAAGGGCGAATTATAGAACAAGCATATGTTATCCTCCTCAAGCTTGATAAAAATAAAGAGGTACTGGTCAGCGATCACTAGGGAAAATTGGGAAGAAAACTTGAAGAAACTTTATTGGTGGAAATTCGCTCTTGAACATGACACTTTCACTCCACGTCCGAGTTAGATTGTGTTATTCCGTTCACTGATCATATCACCATTGGTCCATCGTACCATCCATCTCTGGGGTTAACGCTACCAATCCATTTCAGTGTCGTCGGTATGTTCAAGAGAAGTCGCTCAGAGAATTCACTTGTGTCTCATCCGCTGCAATACATTCACGCTCCATTCTTTCATGACCGACACCCTAAACCCTGTGTCATCAGATCATTTTCACCTACAAAATCATTTGCTCCGTTCCGCGTCGTAGATGTGGGATTCATTAAATCCCTCCTATTATGGGTCGCTTCTTGTCGACATTAGCTCATTATCCAAGAAGTCGACCTAGGAACAACCCTTTCAGTACTTTGAAGCTTGCATGCCTCAATGGCAAGTTTCTCACTTCCGGCGACAGGTTTACATCAATGGCCTTCGACCGAACGATTTTGCGTGGTGTTCGACGCCAAGTCCCTTTTTCACACCACGTGAATTGTATTATCGTACCTTGAGGGTCATCATCATTATCGGTGACTCCTCTCGCGCATGTTAATAGCTTATATCATTGGCTGGTAATCAGGCGATGTCTTTCCATGTCAACTCCAGAAGATCTTTCACATGGATCAACTTGTACCCCGAGTGAAGATTGAACGAGTTTGAAGACCCTGGATCTAGTTTCATCCATCTAGACTGCTATATACTCAGGAATATAAAGACATCAAATGTACATCATTGCCGAACAGATGATCATCCGAATCAAAGGATGATGACTCCGTCTGAATCATCAGTCTGCTACACAGAGAGTTGCCTATCCTATGTACATGAAAATGAATTTATAAAGCTGAGCATGGGAATGCCTGCCTCAATTAGATCATGAAAAATATTATGAAGATAATGTATTGTATTGTATATTATTACAAGTCGCCTTCCAGCTCGAAAAAACTTCGGATCCTCATGATAAAGCATTTCACCCGACATCAGAAAATTAACGACCTCATGCTTTAGGGGGCAACTGTTATAGATATTTTTGGGCACTGCGACTCCAATCATAAATGTCCATAAACAAAGGGCTTCTAAGTCCCTAAAAGTGTTGCTTCATGCCCTAAAGGAACAAGGTCAGCTGATTACATCATCTCCCAGAAGTTCTCTACAGAAAATTGCTCAGAACTGGTCAAAACTGGACCATACAAACTGCCCAGTGCAGAGGGTGCGATGCATCTCACCTGCTCAGTGTAAAAAGTGTGATGCATACCGGAAAGCCCTTCTGTAGGGTGCGATGGGTGAGAGTAGACAAATGGCAGAGACAGTTTGCAAGGTGGATGATCATGGAATCTTCCAGAAACTTCTCTCGGGACACTTGCCTCTCTGAATTCGCCCAAGGATGAGTAAGAGACCATCACTCTCCAAGTGGAATCAAGAACTATCAGAGAGATGACACTAATCAAAATCCCAGAAGCTGACTCACCTCCCTATAATAATCTATATATGGATCCCTTATCACAGAGATCCGGGGGCTGGAATCTTGTATCTTGTAGGGAAGTGTTGTTGATTTCTTGGTGTAATATCATAGTGTTGGGTGATCTAAGCTTTTCATGAGGTGAAGAAGGGCTTTCATGCTGAGAGGATGACGCTGAGTCAGAACAATGGGTTGTAATCCTCTTTGATATTCTTGATATTAATAAAGTTATTCAAGTTTTCCTCCACATTCTTGTATGTTTGATGATATATGCATTTGTGTGGTCAATATATATCTGGTCCTATATTGTTTTATGATTGTAGATCTCTGTTCTTCGATAGTATTATGATGCTTTGATTCCATAGGTGCTCTTTGAAGCTGGGTAAGCGAAGGAGCGGCAAGGATCTGTCAGAACGGAGAAGAACCAAGCAAAGAACCAAGCGCAAGACTGAGGTTGGTGTCCTTTGTTCCCCTCTTATCTACTTCTCATAAAGGAAAGTGAAAGTAGTTTTAGTTTGTTTGCTTCTAAGATAGCTACCCGTCTTAGTGGGACTAGCAGCTCCGAGTGAACACTAGATTTCCCGATAACAGCAACCTAGGCTGCATTGAGCATGTTTTAAGCTCATTTAGAAGGCACATTTTTAAGACATTGGTAGACAGTATATTGGGGTATTATTATTGTAGTTGTTTAGGTCCCTTGAAGCAAGCCTTTTATAAGGTGACTGTGGGGATACTTTGGAAGCATTCAAGGCCATTCCTTCAAATACTTTTGGAAGCAGGTCAAGGGCCCTTGTTGAATATTGTTAGGAATATCCTTGGAGCCATTTGTAGGCCCCTTGAAGGTTGATATGCAAATCTATTAAAGAATCTTTTTTAATCCTACTTAGTGCAGCCATTTGAAAACATCTTGTTGAGAAGCTTTCACTGATCTTGGAGACATTATTGGAGACCATGATGCATTGTTGAAGTCATCATGAGTTGACCTTGAAGATATTTTGTTTGGGTAACATGAAGAGCAGTGGTGACACCTTCTAAGAAGACAAGGTTGTCATTGATGAAGTGATTTGGTGAAGATATTGCTGAAGAGATTGACAGGTCTCATTGAAGAAGATATTAGGAGTTGTGAGGAATCATTACACCTATCTTGACAAATTGAAGCTAAGGGTTGGAGCCCTAGAGGTAGGAGCCTCATGGAGACAAAGTTGGTGCCTTGGAAGATAGGTTTGGAGCCCTAAAGGATAGAACTCTTCAAAATACCAGGTTAGAGCTTGTAGTAGAGATAGGGTTGGAGCCCTAGTGGTTGGTGCCTCAAAGTGACAAGGTTGGAGCCATGGGAAGTCCAAGTCGGTGATTGGAAAAATACAGGTTGGAGCCTGGGAGATTGAAGATTGGTGTCTTCATCTAGGGTTGGAGCCTTACACATTATTGGATTGGATTTATTGCAAAGAAGATATTAATAAAAGTATTTATTCTTGTTGTTCATTTTGTGTTCTAATTATAAGTGATCTAACTGGTAAAAATAACAATTGAAAAGAAACATTGATTCACCCTCCCTCTCAGTATTTCCAACAATTGGTATCAGAGCCAGTGCCTTCACACAAAACCTAACAGCTTGAAGGTTGACCCTTAGAACACAAATGGCAAAGCCAAGGAAGAAAGCTTCCAATCTTTCTAAAGATGTCCCTTCTCATCCGTGAAGACTGAAGACAATCAAATTGGGAAAGTTTCATTGTTCAATGGAAATTTTGATATATGGAAGATGAAAATGAGGAATTTCTTAATGGCTCAAGGCATTGAAGTCTGGGAATCAATGATTACTGAAAGCATGATGGAAGGAGAATCCAAGGAATATAATAAAAAAGCGATGAAGGCAATCTTGAATGGGCTACCAAATGTTATAAAGACCAAAGTCGAGAAATGTTCATTGGAAAAAGGCATGTGGGACAAACTTCAAGATCTTCACTCAAAAAGAGCATTGACCATGACTGTTAGTCAAGAAGATGATGGAAATCAAAAAGGAAATCCAGAACCCATTAAGGAAGTTCAAAACGAGTGAAGACATCAAAGCCAAGGAAGACCTAGAAGATGAAGAAAATAAAGATGACTTCGAAGAAGATCTCATTGTGAAGCTTGTGGTTGCCCTAGGAGAGATTAGCAGTTTGAAAAGGGAAAATGAAGAGCTTAAGAAGCAATTACAAAATGGTGACCATAGCCTTGACAAGACAAGGAAGGAATTTGACATATTTAAGCTTCAGGTACAAGAAAAAGATAAGAAGCTCACCAAGCTAAAGGAGGATTGTCATCAAAATAAGAAAAGACATCATGAAGAAGTCATATACATGACAAATCAATTGGATAAAGCAAAGAAAAAGGAAGAAACTTTGTCAAGCTACCTTGAACAAAGACACAAGGACTCGTACAAAATTGAAACGGAAATTGGTTAATACAAGGAAAAGGTCTCCTCCCTTAGATCTCAACTAGAAGAAGCAAAGAAACAAGCACAAGGAGCTGAGAAGGTGATGGAAGCCTTGGCACTCATAGAAGGACAAGTTGATGAAGCAAAAAAGGAAAGAAACGCCATGATATGCCCACTAGAAGAAAAGGATGATGACATCACCAAATTAAGATCAAAAATCACCTCACTTAAGGCCCAATCATGTGAAGCAACCAAGATGAAGGAAGAAATGGAGATCAATTTATCAAAGAAGGATGAAGAATGTAAGAAAATGAAAGAAGAAATTGATATCCTTAAAAAGGAAGTTGATCATCTAAACAAGAGCCTAAAGAGCTCTCAAACCCTAGATGACATCTTAAGTCGTCAAAGATCTCCTCTTGATAAATCAAGTCTTGGTTATGCAGGTGAACCCTCAAACAAGAATGATGCAAACCCTAATGCTTCAAACAAGGATGTGGAGAAGCTTGGAAGAAATATTGGTGCCCCCAGTTCTAGCAAAGGCAAGGAGAAGCGTCAAGATGACATTGGAAGAAACCCTACTACAAGAAGATATGCAAATGGTGTCAAGAATGCAAGAGGCAATGGATATGATCAAAGGATCACAAGACATAATGACTTTATAAGTACATCAAGGCAATCTTCATCCTCCAGATATCAAAGTATATTTTTTGGTCATTACTATTCTTGTACAAATTTTGGGCACATGGAAAAGAATTGTAGAGCATACCACAAGGACAAATATAATGGGCCCCATCAGCTCCCTAGAAGCAACTTTGCAAGAAGAATTCATGATTCCTCAGTCATGAACAAGATGGAGTGCTTCAATAGCCATAAAATTGGACATATGGTAAGTAGTTGTAACTTGACTTGGGTTCATAACCAAGCTAAAAACATGACTAAAGCAAGAGAAGAAAGTCGCACAAGTTTGGAGAAGAAAGAAAATTGGATCAGAAAGTCTCTTGAACACTTAAGCCATCAACACATGTTGATTTGATGAAGGCATATTTGGCAAATATGATATTCCAAGTATTTGATGATGAGACTCTGCCAAAAAGGAGACCATGCATATTGTTAGTGAGAGCTTGTGATTTTTTACTACTCTTGCAAAATTTATCCAAAGCCCTTGATGAATACATGTATAATCATCTTTTGATAGATCATCTCTCGAGAGCAACACCGTTGAAAAACATAATCCTTTACTCATTTGGACAATTTTTGAAGATCTCTTCCACTTGATCACAAGGCAAGCAATATTTCTTGAGCAAAAAAAAGAACTAGAGCTTTTATATAAGCAGGGGGAGTTGGTTCATCACATGAAGAAATGTTAACACATCTATCATGAACCACATTGCCAAAAGGAAGAGCACCATCACAGGGGGAGCAACATATCTATGAAGAACTATCATTGACGAAGAAAATACGATGAATATAAGTAGCTTGTTAGGGGGAGTACTTGGGCACCCCATTTGCCATTGATGTCAAAAGGGGAGAGAACGTTAAGAAGGCAAGAATATTGCCATCAATGACAAAGGGGGAGACTATTGGTACAGGTTGTCACTGATGTCAGTACAACATTACTGGAGATGGAAAATATTCTTGTGATACATGAACCTCATGCAAACCCTAGGTGCTAAGGATGCCATTATCATGCAAACCCTAGGTACTAAGGATGCCATTAATGAAGTAAAACATAGATGCTAAGGTTTCCCTACATTATGAACATGTCGAGCCATTAATGAAGAAGTCTAAGATGCCCATGATGCCCTAAACATGAAGATTGATGTCTAATCCCTAAGTGTCAATTATGTGCCTAATATACAAGCCCTTGCCCTAATAATATGATATCCTTGTTCTTGATGAAGAATCCCTAAACGTTGTCCTAGATATTTAACAAGATGATGACATGAATGATGACACAATTGATGATATGGACTTGATGATATGAATGATGGTTAGAGACCACTCTTGAAGTCCTAATAAAATTACCCTAACCCTCATTCTAGTCCCATTGACCTTATACATGAAAAATCCAAATAACCCCAAGGACTGTACTAAAAATTCCAAACAGCGATAAACAAAGTTACTTTTTTGACCTCTTAAAGACATCATTTTACAATGATTCCTTAGCTATCTTGTAGAGGACTTCTTCCTCTTTCCAACGAGCTATTATTTGTCTTCTAACTCCTAGATTGGGAGAGATTGAATTTTTAAGTTAAGAAAATTATTACTTATGGTGTGTTGGCTTGTGTAGGCTTGTACCCCTTCACCCAACAAACGTGTCTATTCATCATAAGTCAAACCCTGTATATATATGACGTCCAACACTCCATTTTCATCATCAATTCGGTGCAAATTTCAGAGAACATTTTCGGTGAAGAGAAGAACTCAAAGCATAACGCAATAAGTTCACAAGGAGGTCAGGGAGACCAAGGAACACCATTGTTTGGGCAATTTTCTGTTAAGGCAATCTTTCAAACTCAGATTGATGAGTGGTCAAGCTCAGAACAGTCACCTGGAGAAGGAGTATAGACCTCGGGCCAATGAAAGTTGTAGACAATCTACTTGTGGAAGGAGCTCAGGACAATTGATAGTGAAAGGCTAACCTGTGGGACAATCTTCCTGGAACTCGTTTGCAAGAGACTACATCTCAGAACTATATAACAATCATAATCTTTGGACTTGTATAATAGCTCAGACAGTGTCTATAGAAGCACAAACCTGGAGGACTCAAACTTATGATTCAGATCTTGGCTCAAATCAAGGCTACTAATCTCGATCTCCTGTAATTTTCGTTGTATAGTTTTGGCTCTGTGAAAGACCTACTACAAACCTTTGATTTCGAGTTGTTACAAAGCTGCAACTTAGCCCTTCCATGAATTACAAACTTCAGCCTTATTACAAACATCAAGCTACAATGTTGCAGACATCATGCTTGTTTAAGAGAGACCTTGGTTTGTTGGAGAAAGATCTCTTTTTATTACAAACAGTTCTCAAACCAGTATAGAAGACCTCAGATTAAATTTGTTGAAAGGATCTCAGAGTTATTCAGTTATTACAAACCTTGAGACTTTGAGCTTGTTATAGACAATTGCAGACCTTGTTGTTGGGAAACCTGCACTGTATTGAGCATGTTTTGAGCTCATTAGAAGGCACATTTTGAAGACATTGGTAAACAGTATATTGGGGTATTATTATTGTAGTTGTCCAAGTCCCTTGAAGCAAGCCTTTTATAAGATGACTGTGGAGATACTTTGGAATCATTGAAGGCCATTCCTTCAAAGACTTTTGGAAGCAGATCAAGGACCCTTGTTGAATGTCGTTAAGAATATCCTTGGAGCCATTTGCAGACCCCTTCAAGGTTGATGTGCAAATCTATTAAAGAAATCTTTTGAAGCAGGCTTAGTGCAGCCATTTGAAAACATCTTGTTGATAAGCTTTAGCTAATCTTGGAGACATTAATGGAGACCATGATGCATTGTTGAAGTCATCATGAGTTGACCTTGAAGAGATTTTGTTTGGGTAACATGAAGGGTGTTGGTCACTTTAATTTCTTATCAATTTAAGCAGTCGAGTGCCACATAAATTGTCAACCCGAGAAAGTCTGATTATTTCAAAGGTGACTACGTACTGTATGTACTTAATTTTAAGAGCATTAAAAAGTTGTAGTATAAACGATTCACACTTTGTTAAACCTCTACTCTGTGTTATAGCAGTTATAATTGATTGCGGGATTTAAATAAGAACAGATAATTGATTAAAGAAAATAAACCTTGCAAAAAGGAAACAATGGTTTGTCCTGTAACAAAGGATCAAGACCCTATCCCTCAGAGTAGGAACATTCAGCACCTGCCCCTGTTTATCCAGTTCACCATTACACTCCGTAAATCCTAATCACCGGTGAGGCACTCATGTACAGCGTCAATCGAAAAGAAAAATAGAGTCTTAGAAAAAGTAAATTACCATCAGAAATGGTGCTCGTAAATGAGGTATAAACAGAATTCACACACACAACACACAACAGAAAGAATATGGGTGAATCTTGTGATGAAGGTGGGCCCTGTCCTTCTCACAAGATTCCTCAGAACACAAAAACTAAGTAAGAATACTTAGAACAGAGTTTTATTCATCCATCAATATACCATATTACAAGAAAGATCCAGTCTTGTCCTTTCGCTCTAATCCCTGTGTTACAGCTTGTTCATCCTCTGTCAATCCCCTCTCTAATGTAGATGTCTCCTCTTTATATAGGAGACATCTATTAAAAAATATTTTCAATATAAACTCTAGTTCATCCCTTTGTAAAAAAATAGGGAAATCGATTCCCATTAATAGAATGTTGTTACAGTAATATGGATTATGAACGTTACAACCAATGTAACAGTTTATTCCGATCGATCGGATTCCTTTGTTGTCGCAATTCTGGTGCGCAAATCTCAACTATCTCCTTGAGATTCATATGTTGTCCTTACTGTTTCAGCTTCGCGGTTCGTGCTGTTTTTGTTGTTTCAGCTTCGCGGTTCGTGTTGCTTCCGCTGTTTCACCAACTGCAAAATATAGTCCTGCCAGCTTTAGGCAGTTTCAACAATTGTTCAGCAACTTGATCAACTTCAAGGATCAATTATAAAGATAGCATGATTATGTATTGAATAATTAAACATATAGTAATGAGAAGAGTTACTGTATACCTTTAGAATGATTGGGTCAACATATTAACAAAGGCTTTCAACTATGAGTTGAAAAGGGTAATATTATGGCAAAATATAGGGTCAAAAATAGACAATATGGGATCCTAACATCCCCCCCAACTGAAAAGGTTGCATGTCCGCATGCAACGTCTAGTCTGAATCTGAGTCGGAATACTAGGATGAACAGTGCAAATTGCTTATGCAGTAAGTATCGAAGGTGTTGTCAACCATGTCTCTAAACCCATAGACACTCTGAAGTTTCTGCCATGCTGCCAACTCTTCCTTTTTGGTTAATTTGTATTGAGCCTTATATTGTTGTCCAGGTAGCCATAAGAGAGGAAAATGAAAGTGATAACCAATCCATCGCTCAGCACACTGTGTAATGCATCTAACATAATTAGGTATGCGTGAGATTGCCACCTGAAGATTAAGTGGATTAAAAGGATGATATTCCCGTCTCTCTTTAGGGCAGTATTCCCAGAATAGATTATTGGCTTTTATAGCCAGATCTCCTTTATTTTTTACATAAAACTAGCAGTTTTCCAAGACTGTTGCCTGTAGTTTCTTAATATGGTCAGTGATTCCTGGCTCTCGTAGAATTCGTCAATGTTTTGCAATGAAGACAGCTGCATGTTGTGGCTCAGCACGAATCTAGAGGAGACAGTTCTCCTCATTATGTGCTGCTGACATAAAAGCATTCTGCCAAGTAAGCTGATTGGCCAAGAAGGAAATGAAGGATCTTATTTGGATATCGCCAACCAGAGGAAGTAAATTAAGCTTTCTATCTTCAGGCATAGCCTCATTGTGAAGATAGAGTTCACACAGCAAGTTTTGGTCGCTATTTGGTGCTTCTGCAAAGGTCTCAATAAATTGTTGTGGTGTAGATACCTGGTGGGGTCTTCCATCCTTGATTGCTTTTATTTGGAAGAACGCTAAGCGTTCTCTCAAAAATACAGAATAATTAAAAGAGGGTTTCCTCGTAGCAACTAACCGCTGGACCAAGTCAAAGATAAGGGACAGTCTGGTTTTTAATTTCTTATTCTCCTTATATTGTGCACGAGACTGTTCAAGCACTTCCCAATTTCTGTATGCATGGTTGAGCCATAATGACTTCTGTTGCTGAAATGCCTTTCCTTGTGAGAGCTCATACGTTGTCTTCCATGTGCTACTTAGTTTCTGAAAACTGGAAGTCTGTGTGTAAGAATTGTTGACATAGGGACGTTCAATCTGTGTGTAAGAATTGTTGACACAGGGACGTTCAGTCTATGTATGAGCATTGCTGACACAGGGACGTTCAGTTTGTGTCTTCTTAGTTGTAAAAGATTTTGCTACTGGTTTCTGTTCCGTAACAACTTGGGTAGGCCGGGGTGTTTCTGTTCCTTTCTCTAAAATTCTTTAAGAGTCTGCTGGTTCTTGTGTAACAGTAGGGTATTCCTTTTTGACTATAATAGGAGGAGGCACTGGACGGAGTGCACGGCTTAACTTTGGAGATTCACCCGATTAAGGAGATTCAAATCATTGGAATGAGATGGGTTTCAGAAGGCTGCAGGAACCGCAGGAGCGCGCGGGATTAGGGTAGGCGCCCATCTGAAGGCTTACCGCAGACTATAGGCACGGCTTGTCGGTTGACCAACTACCTTTCCATCGACCTCACGAATTCTGTCGTCGTCTCCACACCGTTCACCGTTCACCACGCAACTGTAGGCAGAATGGACGGGCACATGGAGGAACTGGTGGATTATTCTGCGGATCCGTTAGAGGACCGCATCATCTTCGATATCCCATATTTTGCTGCCTCGGTTTCAGCCGCACACATCTCCCCGGCCCCTTCATTGGCTCACACAAACCCTAGCCCTAACCCTAACTGTCCTCCTTCTGCTGTGATCTCGGGTTTCTCTCCCGGTTTAGAAGCCCCTCCGCTATCTCCCGGCACAGAACAGTTATTGGCTTCTCTTTCCCCTCAGGTTTTGTCAGTTGACCAACTTTTCCTTTCACAGGGTAACCCGCCTCCGACTACGGTCCCTCAGGACTCGGCTCCACACACCTCCCCTTCCTCGGGGATTCGACCCTCCGGTTGTTTCAGTACCCCTGCTGTTAGTGTGAAGCCAGTCAAACCCTCTCCTCCTGAAGGTGTCTCCAGCCCCTTGGTTGACCATCCCTCTGCACCCCGCACGAAGAAACGGAAGACAAGGTGCATCAAGGCGACCGACAAAGAGATCACGGTCCCGTTTGGAGATCCAGCTGATTTCGGGGGCGCGGCACTCATGGCCCGATCGGTTTTGGTGGGACATGTGAGGGGACGCACCTTCTCGGTGAACAGATTGACAAAATGGGTGGAGGAGATTTGAGGCAACCTGCTTAAGGATCTTCCAGAGGTTCACATACTTCCGCGTGGTTGGTTTTCCCTTCACTTCACCAATGAGGACTACATCGACCTAGTTCTTGCAAAATATTGGCACATCGAAACTGCACCTGTACTTCTCAAGCGATGGAGCCCCTTGTTCGACCCTGAGCGCGAACAGATCGGGGCTGGTCCACTGTGGATCCGTCTGCCCGGACTCCCTCTTCAATACTGGAGCGAAGAGGCACTACAAAAAATTGGGAATGCACTGGGCACGTATCTGGATCACGATCGGTCGTACATAGAATCCAAGCAGAGAACCCTAGCTCGAGTCCTGGTTCACCTGGATACACGGGAAGGGTTGGAGAAGAAGATTACTCTTAAATGGGGGAAATACAACAGGATTCAGTTACTAGACTACGAGGGCGTTCCATTCCGATGCTACCACTGTCATCAAGTAGGGCATTTAGCAAAGGATTGCCCTTTAATCAAAGGCCCTGAAGAATCCCCCAAAATTTCGCCCTCGGTCACTCGGGAGACTACTCCGGTCATCATACGCACAGCTCAGGGTGTGGCACCAGCACAGGTCTCGCCGATGAAGTCAGGGCGGAAGGGGCAGAGACCATCATCGCCTCCCTTGACAAGGGCAAGGGCGGCCACGGCAGCAGCACAGACTTCGAGTACTGGTCACAACCCTATCTCTTTGTCTTTTGAATGCTCATCTGCATCTTGCACTATGGCTCATTGTCCCCCGACTGTGCCCCCTCTATGTGATTCCACTGCTCCGCCAACCGTTTCCCAAATCCCATCCTCCCCATCATTATCTTCCTCCTCTAGGTCATCTCACCCATATTCCCTTCGACCTCGCCCTCTGATTTCGGGAACCTGTGGGGGTTTGGGCATTATACCCCTGTGTATGGGGCATCAGGCCACTAGGGGTCGAAAATCAGATCTCTCAAAAGCCATCTGGAGAGCCGGTGCTGAAGTCGCATCTGGCAGGCAGTCTACCATTGAAGGGGTCCTTAGAGCAGCGCCCACCCCGCGATGCGGTCCTCCTTGAAGTGCCTATCATTTAATTGCAGGGGTTTGGCCAGTGAACCCAGAAAACTAGCCATCCGGAGACTTTTTGAGACTGAGCTACCAAACATCATACTTCTCCAAGAAACTCTGGGTCCTGCTGCAAACATTGCACAATGCCTAAACACATTGACTCTCCGCTGGAAATTCTTGGCCTCGGATGCCTTGGGGCGATCTGGGGGGCGAGCAATTGGATTCAACCCCAGGACTATTAGAATTGATTCTTCCTGGGGTGGGCATGGGTTCTTAGGGGCGGATATATTTTCGGCAGATTTGGGAGTGGCATTCCGTATTGTGAATGTATACGAACCATGTCAGCACAGAGAACCCTTCTGGAACCGTCTGTTAAACCTATCCCTGCTGACCGCAAGCCATACCATCCTGGGTGGAGATCTAAATTTTTCGATGGGGTTCCGTGAATCATGGGGCTCTATGGCTCAAGTGGATTCAATCACGGACTTTATGAGGAATTCCCTAGAACAAGCAGACTTTGTGGATGTTCCCATGCAACAGCCCATGCCTACATGGCGAAACAGAAGAGTGGGTGACGCTGCATTGGCTCGCAGACTTGACCGTTTCCTTCTGAAGGGACCTCTGATCCAGGAACTTCACCACTTTAAACAATGGGTGGGATCTAGGGGATTAATGGACCATTCCCCCATTCACCAGGAGATCCTTGGGCCTTTGCCCAAACCAAAGGCACCATTCAAATTCAATCATACATGGCTCCAAGATCAAGACTTCATCAAGTTGGTATCTGATTTTTGGCAGACTCATCCTATCAATAGGGAGGCACCATTGGCCAGAGGGTTCTGCAAGAACCTCACGGAGCTTAAACACATTGTTATAAACTCGGCCAAGGAGAAAAACAAAAGGGATACGACCCAGTTTTTATCTGTTGAGGAAGAGCTGAGCTCTCTGCTAGATGATAGGAACCTGGGATTCAGATCGGCAGTGGACAAGACTCGACTAATTGAACTTGAAAATCAGAGGGCCACATTACTTAGACAAAAGGAGGAATCCCTCAGGCTACATAGCAGAGCTATATGGTTAAAAGCAGGGGATGAAAACTCAAAATTCTTCCACAACTTTGCAAAAGGAAGGAAAGTGACCAACACTATTTGGAGTTTGCCCCAACCAGATGGGGGATTGGCTGATAACTTCAACAAACTCTCCCGGCTGGGTACTGCACACTTTCAAGGCCTATTCAGAAACCCACCGGGGGCAAACTTGGCTGAAATCATAGAAGTGGCTTCATATTTTCCGAGATTTGTAAATGAGGATGACTCGGAGGATCTCATGAATCCGGTTACCATGGAGGAATTGGAAAGCACTCTCAAATGGTTCAAAAGAGACAAGAGTCCTAGACCTGATGGATGGACGATTGAATTTTATCTTGCTTTCTTTGAACAGATTGGTCAGGATCTGATTAGTGTGATTGAGGAATGTAGGATATCGGGGTCCTTATACCATGCCATAAACTCCACTTTCATAGCTCTTATTCCCAAGACGGACTCTCCATCATCATTTGATGATTTTCGCCCTATATCTCTCTGTAATGTACTCTACAAGATCATCTCAAAAATCATTGCCAATAGGCTTAAACCCATCCTATCCACTCACATTGCCCCCCATCAATTCGCTTTCCTCGAGGACAGGCAGCTTCATGAAGCCATTGGGTCTGCCCAGGAGGCCCTGCACTCCATCTGGACCAAACATCTCAAGAGCACCCTCTTGAAAATAGATCTCTCAAAAGCTTTCGACAGGGTCAGCTGGCTGTACATAAAGATGATCCTCATCCATCTGGGGTTCCCAATCTCATTCATCAACTGGATAATGGCTTGTATCACGACCCCTACATTCAGCATCCTGATTAATGGATCTGCCTCACATTTCTTTCACTCTGAAAGGGGTCTGAGGCAGAGCTGCCCCCTATCTCCTCTATTGTTTCTCCTGGTCATGGAAGGATTGAGCCGCCTAATCATATCAGCCACAAGGGAAGGGACCCTCAGGGGACTCAAGATTACCGAAGAATGCTACCTCACTCACCTACTGTTTGTGGATGATGTTCTCATCCTATTGGATGGAAGCATGAGAGACTCTATGACTTTCTCTCACATTCTTGAGCTCTTCTCACAAGCCACAGGAATGCAGGTCAACAGAGCAAAATCCACGATAACAATGACTCGCACATCGGTAAATGAGGCACAACATGCCCTTCAGGCTTTCCCCTTCAGCATACACCCGATAGACAGGGGTCTCAAATACCTTGGCTTCTGGTTAAAACCCACATGCCAAAGGATCGCTGACTGGACTTGGTTAATATCAAAATTGGAAAAACGCCTCACATGCTGGAGCTATAGGTACATATCCAGGGCTGGCAGGTTGATCCTCATTAAAACAGTGCTGGAGGCCACCCCGGTATTCTGGATGGCTCTTGCATGGATCCCCAGACATACACTTGCTCGGCTACAGCAAATATGTAATCGATATCTGTGGGCAGGTAGTCAAGACAAGCGGATATTTGCATGGATCGGCTGGCAGAAGATCGCAATCCCAAAGAAGTGGGGAGGATGGGGACTCAAAGATCTCCCACTATTTGCACAAGCACTGGCGGCAAAGATGAGTTGGGCCCTGCTAACTAGCCATAATCTATGGACTCGTCTCTCGTACCATAAATACATATGGCCCCTCGACACTATGGACTGGATTAGACTCCCCACCTAGAACAGTATGGGGGTATCATCTTTTTGGAAGGCCATTATTTACTCAATGCCCATGATCAGGGACAATTTGGCCTAGAGGATCAGAGACGGGGCTCAAGTTAGGATCGGCATTAACCCTTGGGCAGGCAGTGGGGGAAGGCATCAACTGCCACGTGAATTAGTTGAATGTCTATTCGCACATGACATTAAGGTGATTGCACAAATAGCTGACCAAGAAGCCTCTGATATTTTCCATCAGGCTTGGCGATCAGCTCAGCAACTGAACCTCCCACCGCAATGGCATCAAGCATGGGAATCATACAGGGTGGCTCTAATGGAATCGCACATAAGAATCACTGAGGGGCAGGACGAGCTTATTTGGAGTCAGTCGGATTTCGGATTTTATACTCCGAAGGCTGGATATACACTCCTCATCAGTGACAAAAAACCAGAAGCTCTGCTGGATTGGTGGCACAACTTATGGAAGTTAACCTCATCCCCAAGATCCAAGCTTTTCCTCTGGTGCGTACTTAGGAACAAGGTACCCACAGGAGATAATTTACAACGCAGAGCACATCATGGCCCTACCTGATGTGCGTTATGCAAATCAGCGTCGGAAACTACAGACCACCTATTCCTACTGTGCGGGGTCGCGATAGAATTGTGGGCTGACATTAAAAACACCATTGCTTACAATGGGACCTGGGCAGGACAAAATATTTCGGAGGCTTGGTCTGAATGGACTGCGAGACATAAAGGAACAAAATCGATGAGCCTCCCTGCCATAGTAACTTGGCACATATGGAAGGCGAGGAACCAGATCGTTTTTCATGACAAACCCGCTCACAGGAACCTGTTGGGAGCTCGTATCGTTGCGGCATTCAATGAACTGCCAGAACCTCCTCCTGCACATGTTCGCCGCCCCCATTCGCCACCCCTCATAGATCAATCCATCCCGTGGGCGTTTTTCGATGGAACAGCAAATCAGCAGAGATGTGGAGGCGGTATCATTATACACAAAACGAACCAGCATTACTACAGAATCAAAGCAGGATTGGGCACTGGCTCAAATAATTTTGCCGAACTTATTATTGTCAGACACCTCCTCCACTTCGCAATGAGCCATAATATCACTTGCATAAACATATTTGGGGATTCAAAAATCATCATTAACTGGTTCAACAACATTTCAATCTGTCACATACACACACTCAGCATTATTTTACATGAGATTCAGGAATTCAAATCTGCATTTAACAACATCTCATGTTCGCACATCTACAGGGAACATAACGAGAGTGCTGACAGATTATCCAAGGAGGCCACGATGATGGACAGAGGAGTATGGGAAGTCACCGAGGTTCATGGACAAAATGAATTCAAATACTACCACCGTCCATACATAGATCCGAGATACCAGCAAGCACCAGAGCAATAACTTTATGAACTTTTTGATTGATTATAACAGTATTTATGTAAATAACTAGAACATATAGAGCAGCAAGTGAGCCAATATGGCTTTTTTGTAAATTTTTGTGCAAAGTGAAAGATGACCCTGCGTGGAACATCTTAAGCATGAACTGACTACTATTTTTTGAAGGCTAACAGGCACACTGTTATACAGTGACCTCAAGCATATACATAGCGATATCAATGTAATTTTCAAATCATAATGAAAGTTACAGATTTTTCCAGTGGAAAAAAAAAAAAAAAGGAGGAGGCACTGGACTGGCCCCAAACAACGGAACTTCAACTATCCTATAACCTGCTCGAGTATAGAGATCAACACATTCACTGCACATGTATTCTTTGTATTGATCCTTTTCTGCACTCTTTTCGGCTGCAGATGCTACCTAAGCTAACATGTAGAGATTAAGTTCCTTTTCTTAGGCTTCCCTGGCAAATGCTAATTCTTGCTGATAAGCCTTGATTTCAGATTTCAAAAACTCATTTTCTTCCTACAAGGAGGGTAAAGTAACCGGGGCTTTTGTAGTTGCAGGTTCCAATGGAGGAACGAATTGTTGTTCAGTATTAACTTCATCATTCGTGTCCACAACAGGTGGTTCTTGTGTATCACATGTTGGGTCAGTGGCTAGTTCTTGTGTATCAACCACATCTAGGTCGCTTTCCTTTTGTTTCCCAACAGGTGGTTCTTGTGTATCACCTGTTGGGTCAGTGCCTGGTTCTTGTGTATCAGCCACATACCCTATATCGTCTTGGATCTTGGATGTCTACTTTAGATGTATCGGTAGTTGGTTCTTGTGGAGCAGCTACCTCTTCTAAGAAAAATGATGTCACAAAATCGTGAACGCTCTGAATTTCGGCACGGGATGGTGAGGAAAGTGGAGGTTCAGGGCTAGGCGGAATACGGGATTTTAGAGTGATGGGTGGGGAATTTGGGATAATGTCCTCAATTACTACGGATGACCTTGTTCGTCGCCATGGTAAGGAGGCAGAAAACACAGTAGCTTTTCTTTTTCGGGCACTTTTCCTTAAGATAGGGAGATTATGGGAAACTGAGGCCCTGGGTTTTCTTTTTAGTGGGGTTGCAGCTTCCTGCTGCTTCTTCCTCTTAAGTGTACTGATGGGGGAGTCGTCGTCCGAGTCATCGGTGGGAATATGGACCATGGGAGTGGAGGGTTGTCATTAAGGGTTGGGGTCTACTGCAAATCTTCAGTGCTTAATTGTGGAGTTTCGGCTGTTGGTTGCTGATTTTCAGCAGCTTGCTGAGAGTTTTCTTCGGATTGTTGGGAATTAGCTTGGGCTTGCTGAGGAATTTCCTCAGCTTGCTGAGGAGGATTATTTATGGGAGAGGGATTGTGCAGGGCAAAACCTCTATTTATTAAGAGTTGGGCCAAACGATGGTGTGTAAGGGAAAGGAGTTGGTGCCTTGCTTTCACAGTATAATGTGCCATATTTTTTAGACATCCAAGCAGATAATAGGGCATATTTATTAAACGACCATGCCTCAAATGATTTAAAATCACAAAGTCGTGTTAGTAGACTACCTGATAGCGACCCTCGCAGGTAAAATAGTGCTTAACAAATTCTGCAACCTTTGGCCATGGTGACGGTAGTGATCAAAGTGCAACGCCCCTTCCTTTGGGTTCAACATGCTCCTTGGTAACAGAAAATCTTGTTGTGCATGGAGAATGAGGTGTTTTCTACTGAACCAGCGAGTACCATTGGTTGGTAGTCCCGAAACTTGTGCTTATTCTTAATGGTTTTATCATGCCACCTGGTTCTTTGTTGTTGTATCATGGTTGTTTGATGGATGGCATCCAACCTCTTTTCATCCAATTCCTGACGTTGTAGAAACCTAGTTGTCTTTGCATCAGTCAAGTCAAGGTTAACAGCTAAAGCAGTCCTTAAGGTTTTGATTTCAAACTCCACAAGAAAAACAACACTTTTACCATAGACTAATTCGTAAGGTGAAAAACCTGTAGTATTCTTCCAAGTAGTTCTGTAAGCCTATAATGCTTCAGGCAACCTTTGAAACCAATCCCTTCTATTCCCCTTTACTGTTTTTGTCAAAATGGCTTCTATGACTTTATTCGTGCTTTCCACCTGCCCATTGGCTTGGGGGTGATAAGGTGTAGTCATTTTATGCTTAATGTGATATTTCTGTAATCTATCTTTGAAGCCATGATAATTAAAAGGAAGTCCTCCATCTGTGACTAGTTCTCTAGGCAATCCAAACCTAACAAAGATTTCTTCAAATAAAAAAGTTAAAACTGATTCTTCATTAGCTTTGAGGAGTGCCTTAGCTTCTACCCATTTTGTCATATAATCCATGCAGACTAGTATATAAATTCTTTGATTGAATGGAGGATTAATGGGACCTATAAAGTCTAGCGCCCATCTTTCAAAAGGTTCAAGTATTACCTAGGGATTAAGTGGCATTTCATCCCTGTGATTAAGCTGCCCCATTCTCTGACAGCTATCGCAAGCCCTGACATATTTCTTTGCATCCTTGAAAAGTGAGGGCCAGTAATAACCCATTCTAAGAAATTTGTGTGTTGTTCTTTTATCAGCAAAATGCCCTCCGCAAGGGCCATCATGACAAGCCTTCAATATATCATAAACTTCATTTTCTCTTATGCATCTCCGAATTTCATGATCGAGTCCTGTGTGAAAAAAAACATCCGCTTATCCAGTTGTACCTAGCACTTTGCTGAATGATCTTTCTCTTTTCTCTGTGCGATAGGTGTGATAGTAGCTTCCCTACAACTAAGTAATTAGCAATGTCTGCATACCAAGGTGAGTGAGCAGATACAGCAAATAAATATTCATCAAGAAATGAATCATCAACTGGAGTATTTTCATCAGTTTTTAGTCGAGAAAGGAAATCAACAACTACATTTTCTTTACCTGGTCGGTCTACAATTGTGATATCAAATTTTTGTAATAGTAATAACCATCTGGTAACTCGAGCATTTGTAACTGATTTGTTCATTAAATATTTAGCAGTCATTTATGCTATTAATATGTAATGTCAAAACTTATTAATAGCATAAATCACTGCTAAAAATTCTCTCAGTGACTGTATAATTAAGTTCAGCAAAGGTCATATTTTTACTAATAGAATAGATAGCATAGGGAAGGTTGTTTTCTTCTTGACCCAAAACAGCTCCAATTGCAGTGTATGAAGCATCAGAGAATATATGAAAGGGGAGTGCCCAGTCAGGTCCTCTTAAAATGGGAGCTGTAGACAATTGATGTTTAAGTTCATTAAATGTTTTCTGACAGTCATCAGTCCACTTAAATTCAGCATTTTTCATAAGTAACACAAACAAAGGAAAAGCTATTTTAGAAAAATCTTTGATAAATCTTCTATAATACCCAGCATGTCCTAAAAAGCTTCTTACATCAGTTTGATTTTGAGGGATAGAAAGGGTCTGAATTACTTGTATTTTAGCTGGATCAACTTGAATTCCTAGGAATGAGATAAAGTGTCCCAATACAATACCTTGATTCATCATCATATGGCATTTTTTAGTACTTAAGGCAAGATGTGCTTCTCTACATCGCTTAAGTACTTTCTCAAGGTTTTGTAATGCATCTTCAAAAGTCACACCGTAAGGAGTAAAGTCATCCATAAATATTTCTAATGAATCATTAAGCATATCAGAAAAAATTCCTATTACTGCTCTTTGAAATGTTGCTAGTGCATTACATAATCCAAATGGAAGAACTTTATAAGCAAAAGTCCCCCATGGACTAGTAAAGGTGGTCTTGTCTTGATCTTGGGGTGCAATCTTGATCTGATTATATCCACTAAATCCATCCAAAAAGGAAAAGAATCTCTTGCCTGCCAAATTGTCTAGTACCTGAAAAATAAATGGTAAAGGGAAATGATCTTTAGTGGCCTTATTTAGAGCTCTATAATCTACACACACTCTCCATTTCCCATTTTTCTTAGGTACAATTACTAATGGAGAAACCCATTCACTATCAATATAGGATATATAAATCCTACATTCAGCAATTTTTTAAGTTCTTCCTTCACAATTTCCCTTAAATTGGGATTCATTCGTCGTTGGGGTTGACAGACTGGGTGAGATCCCTCTTTAATATAAATACGATGAGTACATAATTCAGGAGAGATTCCCATCATATCTGTGTAATCCCATGTGAATGCTTCTTTATTCTCACGGAGTAGCTTCATTAACTACTGTGTTTCAGCATATGTTAGGTCAGGGTTTATATTTAATGTTTTGCCAGGCTCGATTTCTACTGTTATACTTTTGGAGGAGATGCCAGCTGATGTCTGAGATAAATTTTCATTTTTAAGGTTTTGCTGAGATTCAGGTTTCAAGATTGTAGTCAAGTGATCATATATTTCAGAATTAACCGAAGAAGGTTCAGAAATAAAATTGCTAATTAATTCATCCTCGGTTGCATCTTTAAGAGTTAAAGCTTGTCCGATAGCCAAAATGGGTTGGGTCTCATCATCCTCATAATCTAACCATATAGAGTTATCATTATTAATCATAGGTGTAGCATGAGGGTAAAGAGTAAGCTGCTTGGTTTCACATCCATTAGAATTTGTCATTGAGCCTAATCTACAGCTGATGAAGGCATCTGCTGTAGCCAGCCAAGGTCTCCCTAAAATAAATGGATGACCCCCCAACTTTGTTTTAGTCTGTAATACAACAAAATCAGCTGGGTAGTTCCAAGATTCAACTGAAATTATCAAGTCTTCAATGACTCCTTCAGGTTTGATTGTGGAGCGGTCAGCTAGCTCTAGAATGGTTGGGGTTTCCCTAATTACATTTTTTAACTACAATAATTGTGTGGTTTCAAGTGTCATAATGTTTATTGCGGCACCTAGATCTACTAGAACTCTTGAAACAAAAGTTTTTCCAACCTGCACTATGACCGTAGGATGACCAGGGTCACCATATTTCATAGGGGGGTTTTTACCTGACATTAGAGCAGCTAGATCACCCATCACATGGACTGTGAGGGGATCTTTAGCTTTTCTTCCAGGTTTCTTAATGCAAATATCTCTAACAGTTCTAGCATAAATTGGTACATCTCTTAGTGCTTGTAAGAGTGGAATCTTAACATATAAATTCTGCAATTCTCCTAAAAGGTTAAAAGCAGGTGGCTCAAGTGTTTTGGTAAGAGCCAGACGTTCAGGGAATGGTGGCTCTGCTGTTTCAGCAGTCTTATTAGAGGATGATTCAACTGTTTCAGCATTTTTATTAGATGAATTTTCTTTTCCATTTTCTTCTTTATCAAAGTCAGAAGAAGTAATGTGATCAATAATGGGTTCAACTATTCTCCCAGAGCGTAAATGAATATCATTGCATTGCATAGGGAAAACAGGTTGGTTTTGAATATCAATTATCTGTAGAGCTTTATTGTTATTTGGGTTGGGTTTAGGTTGCACAGGCAGCTGGGGTCTCATTGTTTGATTATTCAGTGGAGCATTTGATGGTAAGGACAGAGATTGCTAATACTGGGGAAATTGGTTTGGGAATGGAACCTGCTGAGCTGTCCAATTTGGGTTCCATTGATTAAAATAGGATTGCTATAGAGCCCAGGGATTCCATATTGTAGGATCAACAAAAGGGGGATTCGGTTGCTGCATGGGTGGGAAATTCATTTGATGAAAGGGTGGGTATTGCATTTGATTCAAGGGCTGGTAATTTGCTTGAAAAGGAGGATGATTGTTCCAACGATTAAACGACATGTTAGAATTCGTACCTTATCCTCATGGTTGCCATTGCCTCCTTTGTGTCAACAAGTACACTGCTTCAGCTTCTTCTTCAGTTGGCTAGAGTGCTGCTTTTATTCCTGGTAAAGAAGGGTATTGTTGGGTCTCATGGTCCTTCTCACAAATGGTGCAAATTGGTACCTTATCTACTAGACATTCCCTTAATGGGTGTTTTTCTCTGCATTTAGAGCAGAAAACAGCCAAAGCAGCTTCTGCTTCTGCCTGCTTCTTTTTAACCTGCAAGGTATCAATTTGTGAAGCAAAAGAGCTTAACATTTCAGTTTTAAATTCTTCAAGTAAGTTACCTATTTCAGCCCGCGTTGCTCCTCCACTTGCTTATTTCTGGACTCTTGAGTATGTATTATCCTTGCTTTTTGGTCTGCTTGCTGCTCCTCTTGAACATCTCTTACAGAGGTTGACAATCTCATCATATGATTCCTTAGATATATCCCCTTTTCCAAGCATATTCAACATATCTAAACAATCATCTCGTACCCCTTTTAACAGTATTGACTTAAGAATGTCCTTACTCATATTCGGATGATCAAATCGCTGCAAATTATACTGTAGTCTTTCCACGAAGTCTTCCAGATTTTCGTCCTCCTTCTGAACCATCTTAAATAATTCCTCCTTCCTTTCTCTTGTTCGGCAACAGTCTTGGTATTTGGCCAAGAACTTTTCTTTCATTTGATCCCAAGTTATGATCACATGTCTTCCCAGGCTAATGAACCATCTTAATGCATTTCCTTTTAATGTTGCTGGAAATAACTTCAACTTTTGAGGATTAGTCACGTAATCATAACTCCTACACAATATATCAAACTCAAACAAAAATTCATCAGGGTCTTCAGATGATAAACCATGGAAATTAGGTAGGGCTGATAATGGAATGTTCTTCATAGGAGTTGCCCCTCTAGGAAGATCTTCAATAGGGAATTCTAAGGTGGAGAGGGAATTTTCCCCTCTTCCTTCTCTTCATCCCCCACCAAAGGGTCCTTCATTATTTCCTTCCATTGGTTGTTCCCCTGTCTCACTTGCTCGGTCTTCAGCGCTTTCTGTAGGGCTTTCAATATCCTCAACCGGTTCCTCAACTTCAATATCTTCTATTGGTTCCTCAATGTCTTCCACTGACTCCTCGACTTGTTCTATTGTCTCTTCTGCCCTTTCCGGTCCCAATACTTCCTCCGTTTCGTAGTCCGTTTGGAGAGAGTGTTGCGTTTGTGGCCTCCGAAAGCTTACCTTCTGTGATGTTTCCGCTTTCGAAATAATGTCGTCAATGAAAGTTTTTCTTCCTCCTCTACCTTTGCCCCTGCCGCCTGTAGGGTTAGCTTTCCTGCGTCCTTTCATGCATCCTGTACATCTAAAGGAAAGTCATTAATACTTTTAAAATCTTCGGTCGCCTTCCCCGGCAACGGCGCCAAAATGTTGGTCACTTTAATTGCTTATTAATTTAAACAGTCGAGTGCCACATAAATTGTCAACCCGGGAAAGTCTGATTATTTCAAAGGTGACTACGTACTGTATGTACTTAATTTTAATAGCATTAAAAAGCTGTAGTATAAACAATTCACACTTTGTTAAATCTCTACTCTATGTTACAACAGTTATAATCTATTGCAGGAATTGAATAAGAACAGATAATTGATTAAAGAAAATAAATCTGCAAAAAGGAAACAATGGCTGTCCTGTAACAAAGGATCATGACCCTATCCCTCAGAGTAGGAACATTCAGCACATGCCCCTGTTTATCCAGTTCACCAATACACTCTGTAAATCCTAGTCACCGGTGAGGCACTCATGTACAGCATCAATCGAAAAGAAAAACAGAGTCTTAGCAAAAGTAAATTACCATCAGAAGCGGTGCTCGTAAATGAGGTATAAACAGAATTCACACACAACACACAACAGAAAGAAGATGAGTGAATCTTGTGATGAAGGTGGGCCCTGTCCTTCTCACAAGATTCCCCAGGACACAGAAACTAAGTTAAAATACTCAGAACAGAATCTTATTCATCCGTCAATATACCATATTACAAGAAAGATTAAGTCTTGTCCTTTCGCTACAATCCCTATGTTACAGCTTGTTCATCCCCCATCTTCAAATGTAGATGTCTCCTCTTTATAGAGGAGACATCTATTACAAAATATTTTCAGTATAACTTCTAGCTCATCCCTTTGTACAAAAATAGGGAAATCAATTCCTGTTAATAGAATGTTGTTACAGTAATGTGGATCATGACCGTTACGACCAATGTAACAGTTTATTCATATAATCGATCGGATTCCTTTGTTGTCGCACTTCTAGTACACCTCAACCGTCTCCTTTGATATTCATATGTTGTCCTTGCTGTTTCAGCTTCAAGGTTCATGTTGTTTCCGTTGTTTCAGCAACTGCAAAATATAGTCCTGCCAGCTTTAGGCAGTTTCAACAATTGTTCAGCAACTTAGTCAACTTCAAGGATCAATTATAAATATAGCATGATTATGTGTTGAATAATTAAACATATAGCAATGAGAAGAGTTACTGTATACCTTTAGAATGATTGGGTCAACATACTAACAAAGGCTTTCAACTATGAGTTGAAAAGGGTAATATTATGACAAAATATAGGGTCAAAAATAGACAATATGGGGTCCTAACAGGGTCCTGTTGCCAGTTGTCCTCCCAAAATCGAGCTAGCTCCCTTGCTCGGATTTCCCAGAAACAATGTCGTTGAACAATACTTTTATTTTCCCAGGCAAGGTTCCAATTATGGGAGCCCCTGATTTGCCCTGACATTCTAATGTGATCCTTCTCTTGCCAATACTTGGCATATTTTTGTTTCCAAAGCTTAACCCAGGGAGCAGTCGGCGTCTTGATCCATCTCCACTAAAGCTTAGCTCCCGAAACTCTGCTTAGGGTCTCAGGATCATGAAGCCCAAAGTAGCCATGGCTTTTGGGCTTGCAAAGCTTGTCCCAGGCTACTAAATCCCACTTCTTTTTCTCTTCCCCTCTGCCCCACAGAAAGTCCCTTTGTATGCTCCTTATCTGTTGCTTAATGCCTTGAGGTGCAGGAAGAGCTGAAAACATGAAAATGGGAATGGCCTGCAAGACCGCCTATGTGAGCACAAGGCGCCCTGCCAAATTTAGTGATCTGCATGTCCATTTTCTAACCTTGTCCTGAAGTTTATTTATTATTGTCTCCCACACTTTCTTGCTTAGAGGTTTGCCAGTAAGAGGAATGCCAAGATATTTGGAAGGTAGATGTTCCCTTTGAAACCAAAGAATTCTGGTAATGTTTCTCTGAATAGCAATATTAGTGTTAAATAAAAAGACTTTGGACTTGTTGAGGTTTAACTTTGTGCCTACTACCATAGCAAAGTCATTTAAGATGTTTTTTTATTGCTCTAGCTTCCCTAACTGTGGGTATGCCCTGCAACATTGTATCATCCACAAATTGTTGATGAGTGTTTGTCGTTCCATCTGAGGTGAGTTTAATACCCTGGATTCGTCCTTCAGCATTTGCCATTTTGATCGCTCTACCTGGCGCTTCCATCATGAGGACGAAGAGGAATGGTGAGAGCGGATCTCCCTGTCTGAGTCCTTTGGAGGATGTGAAGGTTCTTGTTGGAGCTCCATTAAGCAATATGGAAAAACTGGTCGTGGTGACTAGTGCCATAACCCATCTTATCCAACTTTAGTCAAAGCCATAGGCTTTTAGAATTGCTCTTATGTAAGACCAGCTTAGCTTGTCATAGGCTTTCGCTAGGTCCAACTGAATGATCATACCAGCTTGTCTGTTGCTTTTAAGAGAGTGTACCACGTCATGAGCTTGGATGATATTGTTGAGGATTTGTCTTCCTTCCACATAGCATGTTTGCTCCTCCGAGATGAGAGAAGGTAGAAGGGGCTTGAGTCTATTGGCTATCACTTTGGAGATAATTTTATACACCACATTACATAAGGCTATGGGTCGAAAACCAGTCGGAGTCATGGCATTTTCCTGTTTTGGGATCAGAGCTATGAAGGAAGCATTAAGAGCCTTCATAACCTTTTTGGATTTTCTTGAGTCTTCCACAACCTCGAGGCTATCCTGTTTGACTATTTCCCAGCAGGCTTTGAAGAGGTCTACATTGAATCCATCCAGGCCTGGTGCTTTTCCATTTTGCATTTCATTAATCACTTCACTGACCTCCTCTTCAAACACTGGCCTGTTAAGATTTTGGTTGTCCTCTCTGGTACCCAACTGAGGGATATACTGAGTGAAATGGTCAATGAACCTGGATCTATCCTCAAGTGGCTCCTTTGAAATATTGAAGAAGTGTTGTACAAGGGCCGATTCCATATCATTGTCAGGGACAAGCTCAATCCCTTGAGAACCTCTGATCTTTGTGATTTTGTTATGTGCCCTGTGAGCCATAGTGGATTTACGAAAGAACTTTGTATTTCTTTCTCCCTCTCTAATCCATTGTATCCTTGATTTTTGCCTCCAGAAAATTTCCTCTTGTAAGCATCAATCTTCCCATTCTTCTGCAAAGAGTCAGTTAGTTTTTGTCGCTCTTCGGTGAAGCCATTTGTGATGTTGATCTGATTGATCTCCTGGAGCTTCTGCTCAGCGTCTCTTTTGACTTTGAAGATATCACCAAATTCTGTTTTGTTCCAAGCTTTAAGTCTAGATTTGACGTGTTTAAGTTTCTATTGGAGCATGAACATTTTAGTGCCTTGAATATTCAAATCCTCTCTCCACCATTTAGCAATGTTACTGGTGAATTTAGGGTGTGAGAGCCAGGCATTTTCAAACCTGAAAGGTATGTTTCTTGGTGTGCCCATAAAGGTGGCTTCCCGCTGTACAGGCCAGTGATCCGATCCTCCAAACGGCAGAATGGAAGTTGTCATGGCATGGGCTGTGAGAAGGAGGTCCTATGAAATAATAAATCTATCAAGTTTGAAGGCAACTTGTGAAGCCCCTCCCCTCTTGTTGTTCCATGTGAAGGTTCCATTTATTGTTTCAATCTCCACTGGTCCCATGTTCATAATGAAGTTCTGGAAGGCCATGGAGTCTCTGCCTAGCTGTCTAATACCTCCTTTTTCTCTGAAAGAGATCTTATCATATTGAAATCTTCTGCAATGATCCAGGGCATATTGGGATGTCTTGCTCTTAATTCCTCTAGGGAGGTGAGAAGCTTGAATTTGTTTGCTTGCTTTTGAGGTCCATAAACAATTGTGATCATGTATATCTCCTTATCACCTACAGGTTGACATACCAAGGAAAAACAGTTAGCATCCAGGATTCCAAATTTCTGTGGATCCCACAGCGTGAGAATCC
>APFE030816116.1:71680-122398 GCA_000404065.3 Pinus taeda
CATCTTTCCTTGTTCCAAAAATTTCTTTAGATCTAGATTTTCCCTATCTAGAATCTCTTGTAGTTCATGGTCCTCTATTCCCACTTCACTTGGAGTCATCTCATGGTCCCTATTGATCTCCATACAGCTTGGTAGATCATCCTTTTGTTGGTTGTTTACTATGATATCCTCCATGTCAGCGTCCTTATCCTGCTTCTTGGTTATGTTCTCCATGTCTTGGACTGTATCCTTGTTCCCCTCTTCTTCCTCTAGGATCTTGAAACTGTTGTCTTGTATGTCTGTCCTCATTTATCTTCTTGTGTGGACGTTTACGCCCAACCTTGGTGAAATCCTCCTGATCTCTATCCACAGTAGTTTTCGCATTACCTTCCATATTGATTGTTGGGCAACCTCTGAATAGATGCCCATGTTCATGGCATTTGCGGCACTTAAATGGGATGTACTCATAGTCCACAGTCTGCACCCATTCTTCATCATACACTTCTAAAATTATCGCTTTCGGAAGGGCTCCAGATAAGTCCATTTCCACACATATTCGGGCGAAGGAGGTATATTTTCCTTCCAGAGTTGCCTCTGAGATCTTTAGAAAATGCCCCAACTTGTTGCCTATTGTTTTCAGAGATTCTGGTAGCCAATAATCCAAAGGAAGGGAGTATAGTCTGATCCAAACCGGTACTGATGTGAATGTTTCACGTTCCGGGACAAATGTAGAGCCCTGCCACAGCGTAGAAATATGGCCCCCCTTCAAACACTCTATCTTTGTCCTCTAGGCTTGTGAACACCACTGTGAAGAAGCACTTAGAACCCAGATGTAGATGTATTTCCCCCTTCGGCTTCCAATGGCTCCTTATCCAGACGTGTAACGCCCTCTCCATCGGCCATAACCCCGAAACTTGCATATGATCGCATGTTCCGTCATATGATCCCTATGCGCTTGTATCACTAGATCGCTCAATATGACCCGAGGAATAATGCTCGACTTGGGTTTGCAGGCCCTAGTTGTCCTTATGGAAGTCGACTTTTCACTGCTGCCTCCAATCTCCTTTTCTTTACTTGTTTCCTGTTGATTCCCTTCCTAATCCTGAAGTCCATTTCTTCCAAATGTTCCCTTGCTTCTTGCCTCTGATACCTTCTCTAGAGGTTTTTTGAAATGCTTCTTTCCTGCGTCCTTACTTCCCTCTATAACTACCTAACTGTAGGAGGGAGCAGCACACCCCCCTGCGCGTCCTGCCACGGTACCCTAAGTCAAAATCCTAGCTCCAACTCCAACCCTAACTCAAGTTCTTTGACATTATCGAGTGAGTTTGTCTTCTTCCGCATTTGAATGCCTTCAATATTGTGATATTTTAGATGAAAATAAGTGCATCAGTTTGTCATGTTCTCTACCAGACTCGTGGGATAGTCTAGTTGTTGCAATAGGTAGTAATGCAACTACTTTAACGTTTGATGAAATAGTCATTCTTGTTATTGGAGGAGACGAGACAAAAAAACACGGTATCAGAGCCTTAGCCCATGTTTGATTCCCTCGAGTTATGTCGAAGGGGGTTGTTAGACTAACCACCCACTCAAGGTAATGGTAAGGGTTTGGAAGTTTACTGATGTTTGTAAATGGCAAACCTCAACATACTAGAGGAATTAGATTGAAATGATTAAAGCATATGTATTATAATGAAAAGGGATATGCAAGAGAAGGCAAGGCATCCTAAGCTCCATTGTTCTTGAATGAAGGGTCAAGCATGCAGGCTTGGGGTTCTATGGCAAAGAGGAAAAGGTCATGAAATCCAATATCATGTATGTGAAGGAAATGGACATCACAGAATTGGACTTCTCATAAATAAATAAAAAAGAGCAATAGTACATGAAGGTGGCTTCCTACTACCACCTCAACCTTCTTGTGGTGAATTGTAGACTATCAATGTGGGAAGAGTTCAAAGATTCATCCTACTAATGCACTCAAAGATGATAATAGGCATATCAATTGGAAGAAAAAGAAGAACCAAGGGCATGTGTCAATAAGGCATCACTTGTTTGTCACTACCGTAGGAAGAAATGCCATAACACCAAATATTGGTATTCAAAGATAAGTTCATTCCATGTGAAGAAACGTCAGAGTATGACATCTTGCTCGCAGAAGCAAGCCATGTGCCATAAGCTAGATTGCTTTCGAAGGAGTAATGGTAAGAAAATGTTCCCTAAACAATAAATAATTCAAAGGCACAAAAAGAGGAGTGCGTTAAGAAATATGTATAACACTTGTTATGAAATTTATATATTTAAATGCTTTCAAGATTAGATATTTTCTTTATTAAATATTACATGCTTGCACCACTAAATAAAATAAAAACAAAATAAAACAAAAATCATAATCTAAAACTTATAATAAGATTCGATAGTTTTATGTAAAATTATATCAAATAGTTTTATTATAACGATTCTATAAAAAGTAGATGGTATTACATGTATTGAACACATGAGAATATTAGTAAATTTTAACTATGTAATTCCCTTAAAGAACCCATTACTAGAAATAATTAAGAGTAAAAAGGTTGTTCATCTTTCTTAAGTGGCATTTGCATGGTAATCCTATTTGTACAAATAGATAGACACAACTAGGCATATACCAAGATTAGTTGTTAAAATGTCAAATTTAAAATTAGTGAGTCCATGCAATTTCCTTTAATGCTCTCTTGGATGCTTCATATGCTTTCACTAGTTTTTTCCTCACTCGATTTTGCATTTTTCTTTATTCAAAAAATAACAAATATGATTAATTTGAAAATGAAAATCATGTAAGAGTTTTCTTTGGAGAGAGATTTGATGGCTACCATGGTGTGCTACAACATTTCGATGAAGGAGAGTGTGGCAATATTTGTTGGAGGGGAGAGGTGATACCCTAGCATGTTGTGTGATAGCATTCCCTAGAAGGGGAGAGGTAACATGCCCCCTCCTAATCTCCTCCCATGATTGCCTTCGTGAAAATGTTTTTCTTTCCTTCCACCTTTCCATGGGTTGCACTGGTCCAATAAATTGGGCACTATTTTAACTTGGAAATTTGGTTATATCAATTTGGTTAGCTAAAGTAATTTTAATATGCAGTTTACATAGTTAAAAGTAATTTGGATATGCAAGTTTACAAGACTATGAATTTATGACTATTTTTGGAAAACTAATTCAATACAATGTTTAAATATTAACCACTTAAAAGGGGTAATCTTCATTTTGCTGAAAAAAGGGTTGTACATAAGATGGTGATACCACATCACCACTTTTTAATAAAATGTCTAAATATGGGGATATTAGTAAGACTATTTTTCCTCTCAAGTTTGATGTTTGGGTTATTTTACCATAATCAAGAGGTTTTAGCATTAGTTCTCTGATTTTGATATAATAGTTCTTGTCAATTGGCTACCCATGTATGTATCTATAAGAAATGTAAACGGTTAGTTCAACCAATTGTTGCCAATGTTGTTGGCATTTGGCTAGTCCCTTGCTAGCAAGTGTGTGGTTTGAATCCACTTGGATGAGGTGTATAGCTTTATACCAATGGATTTATTGGGGATGGCATCCATGCACGTGGGGAAGCATGCCTTCAAATTCCCCGCCACATATGTTTATGTGTGTGGGCACACAAGTTTTACCAATTTGTTGCCTAAATTCAACATTTGAATATTTCTTCATATTTTGTTATGAATATATAATCTATTAATTTAGAATTTTATATTTGTTTGTTTTTTAAATCTATTATCTTCTTGTTTCTAAAGATTTTTTCTGGTCAGATTTTCATGATATCCTTCTTTGAAAAACCATACATATTTTCAATATTCATAAAACTTAACTGGAAAATGATAAAAAAATAAATACTTGTAAATATTTCCCACTGTCCTAAGGGGTTAGCTTAACTGATTGTCTACAATGTTGCTAAGTTGCTGGACATTTCGCCACTTCTGTGTTAGTAGATGCCTAGTTTGAATCGCCTTAAGTGAGTTGCACTAATTTACATCGATAAATTTACTAGAAATGCTATGCACATATATAAAAAAACCACCCCTTATATCCCCTCCAAACTTTTAAAAGTGCTTCTCATTAAAATCCATGCTAATGAATGACAAAATACTAAATTCTTACAAACATATATCTTTAAGTGGCTATAGTGAAATCTTAAGCTTGTGCATGCCTCCCAACCTCATTAAAATGAGGGTATCTAATAAGATTTATGCCTTGTGTTTCATCACCGAAAAATAACACTCTTTGGTCCAGGCCACATAAATACAATGTCTAAAATATATTCCAAAGCTCTTTGTATTTGGTACAAACCATCCAATATTTACTTTTACTAAAAACACGAAGTTACAAGTTTTCCTACTCCAATAGATCCCTCTCCTCAAAATTTCCCTTTTTTCTCCCATTTTTCTCATCACTTCATTTTGTCCTTGTGATGTATGGTGTTAGTAAATTTTCTTAGTTTGCTCTAGATTAGCATTTCACAAAAAATGTGCATATCTTGTAATTACTGTGGACTCTGGAATTATTTGGGATGCTGTTTTCTCACTGCATGTTGGGCTTCACATAAATGTCTTTCTGAACGTACTTTGTGGCTGTCTCCACATGCTCTTTAAAGAGTTATTTCGACACAAGTATTTACAGAATGCATATCCATTCTGGCTCACAAGTACAAGTGTTACATTGCCACTTACCAGGAAATAAAAGATCCACGGACCTGGTAAATGGTATAAGATATGCTTATCAACTACAAGCAAAACATAACTGATTGGTCAATTTCAAGACAATTCAATCAGTTGACCTTGAGAGAATCGAGCCAGAGACTAAGCAACAGTATTTAGCTGAGGGGAAGAACCTCATAGACAAAATATGCTGAACATATCATGAAGTTTAGTGAACAACTTAGATTGACAGTTTGTAAGAGAAAAACGAGAATGGGATTCAGTTTTTTTCTCGCTTTTCCTTCTCAATTTAAAGAATTGCTGCATGACATTGGAACACTCACTGGCAAGCACCCCTCGACGAACTCTAATATTTGGATGGAATGGATGAACTGGAGCAGTTGAAGGCGGCCCCCCATCTGTGCCATGCAACCTTTCCTCATCTGCTCTAGGAAAGAGACTGAGAAAACAACGATATGGCCAGTCAGAACGTAATAATTGGATATTCTCATTTGCATTTACTTTGCAACAGAGTAGCAATTTGATGTTCCAATCTGAAGGATGCTAAAAAACATGTCCAATAATTAGAGAAAACATCCTAAAGATACCAAGTTGAAATGAGTTTGAGGATATGCTCAATCAAGTATGAAAGAAGGATTAGCAGTTTCAATTATAATGTCATTATGAATCAAGCGCTTAAAAAAAGCTTGAGTAAAGTATGTCCTTCACAATCATTGGAAGAAAATAAGGGTAGATGCATTTTCAGTAAGTATTTCATCTGCCAAAAATAAGATGGGCATTCACTTCGAGAAGACCAGTAATGAAGTCAAAAGAACATTAACTTATACCTATCGAACTAAAAGCATCGCTTTCATGCCGCCTCAAACAATGTCTGCAAACAGCTACATTTTAAATCGTATAAGTTGTCTTCAACAAAGTCCTTGGGTTCA
Organism: Pinus taeda; assembly: GCA_000404065.3. NCBI lineage: Eukaryota > Viridiplantae > Streptophyta > Pinopsida > Pinales > Pinaceae > Pinus > Pinus taeda. The sequence continues at coordinate 77,292 of APFE030816116.1, forward strand.
TGTAAAAGAAAGTAAAAGAAAGCAAACTTTGACAACAAACTAAGGATATCAATATGACTACTATGCTTCATTCTATTAATAAGTGACGGTTGTCAACAACTGAGCCATTGTTTATTTCAATAAAAAATAAACAATTAAGAAAAAACTGAACCATTGATCAGAAAGGACACAGATCAAGAACTTATCACTTTTATCCTGTGTATGGCAGATTTCAGTAAGAGATATTTACATATTTTGCAATAGACTGACAATTTCAGAGTTTCTCTACTGACCTTAGTAACATGACACATCCTCCCCCACCCCCTCGTGTCACATATTATGATATTTCACATGTTGTGTCTGAAACGTGGGTTACACATGTCCAACACGAGTTTGACTCGTGTCTGATTCGTAGGACACAAGTTTGACTGGTGTCAGACACAAGCCGTACTGTTGTCCCAAAATTTGGATACATGTCCAGTGAAAAAAGCATCTTAAAATCGATCCATTGCCTCATTCTCATGCAATTCAGTCACAGGTTTGGAGTTCTCAAAGGTTTTGGAGTGCAGCTAAGGGTAATTAAGCAATGATAGAAGGAATTCCAAGTGTTGGGAAGCGGATTTGTCCAGGCCCTGCTAATGCTATGCAATTAATCATAATGTTAAATTCTTAAAGTAAAAGGATAAAGATTCATCCTTTTACTTAAATTTTTAACGTTACCATTAATTGACTCAGGATGTTTGAGAGTGGTTCCAACCTCATCGGATTTCATATGGAGAATGCAGAATTTTAGATCCCACTCAAAATCCAGCAGACTTACCAGTTTTCAGGATTTCAAGGATTGAGGGGATTCTAATGTTTCCATTGGGATTTGTCATGTATGAGGATATGGAACTAGTATTTCATTAAGAGGACCAAGCGCTCTATGTAACTTGATGTTGGTGGCATTGATTGTTGACCTCCTCTGTCATGACCCCAGTAAAAAGTTACCCATCATTCAAACAGATTCTCAATTTGACATGTTAAGTTTTTTCTATCTTATTGTAATGCTTAGAGGCTGATATGGATGATGAGGATCCCAATAAAGGCAATGATTTTGATGATATGTAGTACTAGTTATTTGTTATAGCATGATTAATTTGACCTCTACAATCCATTTAGGGCCTCTTTGCTGATGTACTTTTCGTTCAGAGATGGATTGCACTCAATGCTATTTTGGTTATATGCATTAGTAGTACGATTGAATTTGTATCATCGTCATGTAAATGTTTATATATTTCATATTTTAGTGTAATTCACTAATTTGTTAATTTTTAATATATAATGTGTCATCCGTGTCATGTTCCACAGGGTCACCATGTCACGTGCCGCATACTCGTATTTTTATGTCCCCCGTGTCCCGTGTCCTTTGTCCTCATGTCATGTAACTTAGCTCCTGACCATAGCTTTGACCACATTAGGTCATCACAGATTCAGTACAAGATCTTTTCACTTTTGCGAGGACTCTCAGAGTAATGAAGCTTTATTTGCTATTCTACAACACTGTTCAAAGTTGTTTTTTAAATCAACTTGTATTCTTTTGCAATGTCAACTTTCCTTTTGCACTTGTAGATGTCCAAGTTGAGTACTTGAGTTGTAGTACATCAATTAAGCCTAGCAACAGATGCTCCTTAATTATTTTAAAGTCCTTGAACTTTATGCTGCTTATGGCTTTAGATTCTATTTGGTTGTTAGATGGCAATTACATGGAAAGATATGCTACAGTGGTCCCACAGAATCCCACTGTCTAGACTCTTGGCACCCTATATGAAAGGCCTATTGTGACCTAGCTTTACTCCTGAGAGTGATTACGTTGGCAGTTGAGAAGTATTCGATATATCATCAACACCACCATCATTGAAAATATACAAAATAACTACAGTGGACTTGATACTGATAAACCAAGGAAAATGCTCCTATCAGCCCTTCTTTAGATTACAACACTAAATGTTACAAGTGTTCCTAAAGAATCAAGGCTATGGTCCATGTGTGTTTATCCTGTGATAGAATTCTCAAGACATTCTCGATGTATATTACAATTTTTGGCAAACACTCAGCTCTGACATAGAGCATCTTACTGAGACTCTGCAAGTGAAGAAAAGCATGTATAAAATGACACAGTATTCCAAAATGAATTTTAGCATTTTAATCTTGTTCCTATCAGCCGATTGTATCAAAGTAGAGAAGGCTAAAAATATCCTAAATGCCCTCCAGTTTTCAAAGCCAGTCCTAAAGATCTTAACAAACTGCTGTGATTGATCTAGCTTCTTCATCAATAGTCACAAGTAATTTGACTCATTTTAACTCTGCACACTACATTTAATGCCTCTGTAAACGTTACATTGATCTCGATGCTTTCTTTGCCAAAGTACAGATATTCCATTTTGCCTCTAAAGATGGTAACAAATTTCTATATGGAAAATTCATACGGAACTCATATTCACATAATCAATTCTTCAAGCATATGCCTTAATGTGACTTAAGTCCTGTTTCAGCTGTAGAAATTTTTAACACATAGCTAGAAGCCAAAACAAATACAGATGAAATTCCCATTTAATTTTGAAAAAACTTGAAATAAAAAATGCAAGTTTTTCAAACAACAAAATAATAAGTGTTTGCATACCTTATCCAACTACCATCAGCTCCCAGAAGCTTGTTAGGTGCTCCCCAAACCACAGTTCCAACCCTAGCCTGAAGAATAGCTCCAGCACACATTGCACATGGCTCCAGTGTCACGTATAGGGTTGACTCCTAATTTATGTAAAGCACAAAAATATAAGCACAACTATGCAGAAGAGGATGACTGAAAAGTTACCATTCACATAAGAGCATGCAAAGTTACAGTGATTGTCCACTTATTATAAGCTTTAAACTCAGCAACAACATTGCCCACACCTTTGTGGTAGACATCTAACATTGGCTTCAAAGTAGGATATTGATTTATAATTCTGTAATCAAACAATGAATTACTGTATTTATGACTACAAATTCAACATCATATGAAAAAAAATCGATGCCACATTTGTGAATACCTTTTAATAAAGTAACAGTCATGTTTTTTATTTGACAGATATACGTGTTGAATCTATTAAGAATGAATTTGATAGAATAAATGGAACGAACAATGTTCGTTCTACAAGTTAAATACTCCAAAAGACTTGGAATATGTAGATCTCCATTGAGATACAAGAATATATATTAAAATGTATGAATAAGAATGATGATGATACAATTGAGATTGAAGGGCTTGCTTATATACCAAGTAGATGTCCCTTTATGAACGGTCATGTCTCCTTAGACATGCCTCTTTGTTCAACTAATTATTACTTATTACATATTATTATGTTTATTATTTATTACTTTTACATAATTATATTCATAACATTGTCTTCCTCTTCAAAAAGCTTTGTCCTCAAAGCTCGTTGATGAAAGGACTTGACCTCTTTTTCCTGCTACGAATGTTTTCTTGTATCGGGACAGTCATCTTTGTCGATACAAGTTGATATGATCCTTGGATTGATATATAAAATTGTCGCACAGAGAAAAAATCTGACCATCCTAAATTAATCCTTTGATTACTGGAAACTTGTGATGAACTGTTATCACTAAACTGAGTTGTGCGCACTTCAGTATTCTTCGAAACATAAATTTGTTGTCTATGTTCTGAGTGATACGGATTCGTAGATTGATTGCAATGTTTGTTCTTGTAATTTAGATGATGATAAGGAGTTCTTCTGGTTGGACTTTCCCTTATCATGTTAGTGCCAGTTCCCTGATTTTCTTTAGGTGTTGTTGTTGAGTTGGCATCACCATTTGGAATGTTCATCATTTGAACTGCAACTTTTGAATATGTTTTAACTTCTTTTGGTTTCTCATCCTCTTGAGTCGTGATATTAAATGGATCAATATTTATTCCTTTATCTTCAACTTGAAGTTACGACTTCGACACTTCTTTCGTGATAAGTTCTTCTAAATTGCTTTCCAATGATTTCGTATCATCCTTAAGTTTCTTAATTTGAGTGAGTAGACTTCGATTATGGTTTCTGAGACATAAAAGTTCCTCATTTTCTGAGTCAACTTTATTTTCGTATTCAAGCTTCTCAACTTTTAAACACTTGATTTGTTCTAATAGCCTTTGGTTAAGGTTCTTTAAGCATAAACTCTCCTCTTCTTTTCCTAATAGACTTTCGTTGAGTTTTTTTTCAAAAATTTCATTTTCTTGTTCTAACTGGTGTTTCTTAGCTTTACATTTTCTTACTTGTGTAAGTAACTTTTGATTATACTCCAAACATGAATTTTCCTTATTTTTGTTGGATATGACTTCTTCAAACTCTTTTTGCTTCTTTGATACTGTTTTTGGATTCTCTTGAAACATTAGTTTCAAAATATCCTTAAGATCTTTTGTTGAAGGCATTATCAATTTTGATTTCGTTGTCATGTCTTGGAACGTGACCATCTTCTTCTTGTAACGGAACATCAAATATTTGTTTTATGTGTTTAGAATGAACGTACTTAATTCCTTGAACCAAGGTTGACTAAGAATTATGTCAACCTTTTTGTCAAACATAGTTACAACACGAAATTAAGATATGTACTCATAATGATCAATTGTCACTTGTAAATCATTAATTTCATATTCTTTTCCTCCAAAAGGACCTTCTCGTTCGTCTATATTTGGCTCTAGAATTAATAGTTTATTTGCCAAATTAATATTGATGTAATTATTCTCGGTGTTTGTATTAATAGCGATAATAATTTATTTCTCTTGGATATACCCCTTTAATGTAAATAATCTATAATCTACAATTGGAATACCTTTATAGGAAGATTATCCTTCCTTTGTTTTTTAATTAGACTCCATCTTTTCTTCTTTGGATGAGCCTAGGGTTTTTAAAAGTAACCAACTTTTATTTTCCTCAATTATATATATTTTTCCCACTTTAAAAAAAAGTTAATATAGCTCCACTATTTAAATAAACTACACCTTATATTTATTATAATGCTTTTAAAAAATACTCTTCCTTTGTTATAACTTGTTATCCTTATGTCTCTTTATAGTTCTAGATTTAACCCTTTATAAACTTTAATATATGGATCTTTCAAGTAACCTTTTATAATAATACCTTTTGTACTTATATATTTTCAATATTTTTATGATTTGAACTTTTTTTTTTAATAACCCTTTTTAATAATATAATACTTCTCTTTATATAACTTTTATTTATAATCTTTTTTTTCTTTTTGAAAAGTTACAACCCTAGTGAAACGTGGCTATTCACCTCTTTGGAGTATAATATAAAATATATGTTCACTTATGTGCTTTTGACTCGGTTAATTTTCTCCACGTAAAAAGTAAAACTTACCATTCACATAAAGAGATTTTGTATTCTTTTTGTTTTTCTCTTACCTTGAAAATACCATGGGCAATTACCATGGGTAGCTAAAGCCACGAAATTGTAAACCACTTAATGAAGAATCAAGATAATATTATCTACTCTTCCTTCTCTTACTTATAGTTTTAAAAATATTTGAAAAGATTCCCTTTTAACTTTATCATGTACTTTTTATCAATAATGTAGAACCTTTTATATATATATGAATATTCTCCTTCAATTCACGATAAGATCTATCTTTTTTAATAGTATATTTTTATATGATTTTTTTCTTTAAATTTTTTTTTAAATCTTTATATGTACTTTTTTTTTCTTTTCTCTTTTTTTCTTTTCTTTGACTATCTTCTTTAAAAATGGCCAAGGGCCTCTGACGAACTTAACAATGGAGAAACTCCAAAAGTTTGTATCGAAACGCTCCAACGGCAACGAAGTTGACGAATTTCAATGGTCAAAGACCTGGATCAAAGAATGAGCTCTGTGCAGCAGTTGAGCGGCCAGAGGATCAAACTGCTCTGATACCAAATGGAACGAACAAAATTCGTTCTCAGGTCAAATACTCTAGAAGACTTGGAATATGTAGATCTCCATTGAGATACAAGAATATATATTAAATGTATGAATAAGAATGATGATGATACAATTGAAAGTGAGGGTTTGCTTATATACCAAGTAGGTGTCCCTTTATGAACGGTCATGTCTTCTTAGACATGCCTCTTTGTTTAACTAATTATTACTTATTTACTTATTATTATGTTTATTATTTATTATTTATATTTATTACTTTTACATAATTATATTCGTAACAATAAACAGGGAATAATACATACATAGAAACTGTGATGAGGAGATATTATACCTAGCAAATCTGAAATCAATTCATATAAATTTCTTAAAAAGCACGCATGCAGGGTTGCATAGGGAATACACAGGTACATATCTAAGATAATCCCTTAAGCAGCCAAATCAATCAATATGTATGTGTGTTTTTGTGTTATGAAATGATTGATAGTTGAAAGCTCTATGTGCTCTCTAATGTGCATGATGAAAGGAGAATGGCAAGAATACACAATGCAGATTTGGTGAATAGTACAAGACTTGGAGAAGAGAGTCGCCAAAATAACTACAGTATTCAAGAGAGAGTAGCCTCTCTTCTCAACCTTCATCAACAATGTCCAAAAGTCCACCCAGATAGTGCACACGCAAAGGTCAAACTCCCTAACTGCAACTGGGAAAATCAATGAAGTGGAACAGCGATATGCACCAATACATTCATGGAGTTTTGTTAACTCTATTTCAAGTGGCATTTCTTCCTTGTCTATACAACACCAAAAATTGCAAAGGATATATTGCCTACATTCCTTCCCAAACCTCTATGTAGATTTCCTAAGGCCAAGTAAAAGTGACATTCTCCTTTATTTTTCATTTTCATCATTTCACTTAAATTTCTAACATTACCATGAAATGACTGAGGATGTTTGAGAGTGGTGTCAGCCTCATCGGACTTCATATGGTGAAAATAGAATTTCATATCCTATTCAAAATTTAGCAGACTTGACCGTTTCGGGAATTCAAGATCAATGGAATTGTGACATTTCATTAGATTATATCATGTATGAGGGTATGTGATTAGCATTTAATCAAGAGCACCAAGCCCTATATGTACCCTAGTGTTGGTGATGTTAATTTTTGAACTCCTTTGTCATGCCCTTAGCAAAAAATTACCATTCAATCAAGTCAAAATCATTGATCAAGCATGTTAAGCTTTTTCTTCCATATTTTAAGGCTTGGATTAGGTAGTTTGATCAAAATTGGGCAATGTTGACTAATATCCCTAGACAATCAAGGTAGAGGCAAAGGTTAGACAAGAGGAGAAGAATCTAGATTCTAGATGGTTGATGAATCTAAATGGTTGATGCTCGAATAATTAATCATTAATGTACAATGGATGTTATATCTATCTTGATTTATGCAAAAATATGCATGTTTTCATGTCTTCTACAATTAATTTGGTATTTGGGATTTTTGTTTTGAGTATAAATGCAAAAAAATATAAATATATATATACATAGCAGACGCTTCCACAAACGCCTCACTTCCTAGATTTTTGGAAAATGACGCTTCGATGTCCCCGCTTCCAAAAAACGCTTCCGCTTCGTGCAACATTGGTACAGCATGATGATGAGGCACAGCTCAGTGATTGGATGCAGCACAGTGACAGGTGCAGCATGATGATGAGGTGCAGCCAGTGATGGATGCAACATGGTGATGGAGTCACCTTGAAGAATCAGTTGAAGCAGTATGCCTTCACCTGAGTTCAGATTAGCTACCTCATGTGTTATCGTCATAAAGAAGATCTCTGCTCTTATTTTGTCAAGTCAAAATGTTGACTTCTGATGTATATGTACTATCTCTCTCTCTGATGAACTATTGAAGAACATAAGAAGAATTGATCATGGGTTTCCCCACATTGGGGTTTGTCCCCGGCTGGCGCCACATCTTGTGTCCTCTTGTCTTGGCTTGTCTTCTATGATTTATGTTTATGTTCTATCTGCATTTTACTATCATGCTAAACGTGATTGCTAATCTGGAATTGATATTGAGCTAATATGGAAAATTGAAGTAAATTTGCTCTCAGCATAGAACATACCTAAAATTAACATTCTGGAAGTCCATCAAGAATTAATGTCCTACCAGGTTTGTTATAGAACATCTCAAGGTATGTCTTAAATCATAAATTATTGTTGTAAGATATGTTCTTTCTCTTTTTAATCTGTTTTACATTACTAACATCGTTATGTATAGGATTTTAAATCTTAATGATTCATGTTAGGGTGATTAATCATTAGATTAAATATACCCTCATTAAACTATAATTTGATCATTCTTGTGAAACCCTTGTTGAAGAAAGTGTAACTAGGTTCGGTCTTCATAATGACATGATCTTTGTAAATGATGAAATAAAAGAAATGAAATTATTTTTGTATGCCTTGCTACATGGGTTTCCTGAGCAAGAGGTTTATTTGTTAGTGGCTCCCATTCAGTGCCTTAAGATTTATTAATAATTCAAAGTCATTTTCATGTATGAAGAAGCTCTTCTTGAGCCTATGTTCAATGTATACAAGTCTATAGAAATGTCTAACAACCCTCCAAAGACAAGCACGATCCTCTTGAAGAAGTCAGGCCTCCAAAAATAGCTAAATAAGTCATGTCGGCTCACCTATAGAGTCACACTCGTTCAGCATGTCATGTCGGCTCAAATGTAGAGGTAGACCACTATATATATGCAACTAGGGTCACCACAGAAAATGCAGGAACTTGGATGCCTCTGAAACCTTGTGGGTAATTTCAATGAGTACAATCTAAAGACCTCGCAATCTCAGAAGATCTTTGTTCTTCAGATGGGTACTATAATGATGAGGATCTCGATGTAGGGAGAGAACATACTCTGTCTCGGCATACTAGACAATCTCAGCTTATCTATGATGTCGAAGATCTCAATGCAGGGAGAAAACACAGTCATTGTCTCAATATATTTGTGATGAGAAGATCTCACAATGACACACTATGTCTCGGCATACTTCTAGATGCAGTTATGATCTCAGCGTAGTTTCAATTATTATCTGGGTGTAGATATAGTCATGATCTAGATGGAGACATAGTTACCAGGTGAAGATCTCAGTGAAGATGTGGCAATGCTATAGCAGTAATGATCTCTTTGTTGATCTATTTTTGGTTAAAAAATGTATTGCACCAAGTGCTATTTTCTATGTTGCCAAGAAACGTGGGTTCGGGGACAGGTACGAGGACGGGTACGCCATTTTTTGAAACAGGGTGCATAGGTTCATCGAGGGTATCTTATAATTTATATATATAATATATAAATATTATATTATATAAATTATAATATATATGAATTTGTATATTTTTCAACTTTAAACAAGAAAACTAAAATATTTATGATTTAAACTTTAAATATTTAAACAAGCACATCATTGAACATTCAACATTCACAATGAAATTTCAAAATTTCTAGTTTAATATCAAGTGCAAATTGGAGTTTACATATTAATGAGAATCATGATATAGTCCATTGTCATACTACATTCAAAATTTTCCTTAAGGCATCTCCAAACAAAAACTAGGAAATTTTAAAATACTAAAACAAAAATAGCTAATAGTGAACAGTGGCTTCCTCAAGCCATGTCATCAACATCCATGTCATCAACATCACTCAAATCTTTAGTTAGCATGCTCTCCAGGTAGGAATCACTCTCATCTTGAGGCTCTTGCTCTCAATAGCAACTGGAGGTAGCTCAATAAGGCCATTTGGTTGTATGTCCTCATCCACACACATAGCATCATCTGTGTATTGGTCCCATCTCTTGAAAGGACCCTCCTTGTACCCAAGGTCTTTTCGAGATATGAGACGAAGTGTGCTATGAATGTACACTAAGTTCTCTGCCTTCTTTGAGCCCAAGCTGTTTCTCTTTATTGAATGGATAAAGGCATAAGTACTCCAATTCCTCTCGCAAGATGAACTAACTACCTAGAATATTAGGGGAAGCCCATTAAATTAATTAAAAATTTAAAAATAAAAACTAAAATGAACCCCAAAGAACCCGATTTTGGGGTTCTAAGTACCCATCATCAGGGTTCTTCATACCCATCAAGACAAAAGAACCCAAATTTCTTTAATGGAGAACCCAGTTCTTATGGGTTCTTCTCAGAAGCACCCGTACCCGAATCCGGTACTTGGGTTCAAGAACCCCACCCCCGGGTTCGTGAACTCGTGCAACATAGGCTATTTTGGTTATATGCACTCTTACTTGCTATATAAATGAGAAATTTTGCATATTTGTGTATAAATGGTTTGGATTCACATGGATGCACATGAATATATATGTTTTTCTTTAAAATTTGAATATTTTATGTATTTTTTGGTTCACTAGTTTTTTGGTTTGGTTTTTATCTAGTTCCAGTCTGATTCAGAACTAGTTCCCAGTTCGGTGGGTTGACCGGTTCGATTTTGATAACATTGCTCAACTCTAAGGATATGCAACATACCAAAAACAATAGATTCTTGTGGAAAAAAATTAAAATAAAAGGATAATTAAAAAAGGGGGGAATCAAAGCATGTAAAATGTATGGCAATTCGGGCAAGGCTCCCTTTCTTTTTTGTTGTATACAACACCTTTCTTTGTTATATTGTTGGCTTGAATCTGAAAGATACAAATAGCTATTTAGACTTGTGTGGGTACAATTTATGAGAATCCACCTACTTTGTGTGAGGACCTTGACATTAAAGTCATATATACAACATCATAAGACTTATCTCAGCCAATATAGCACGAAATCAGTACACATTTAAGCCAAACATTCATCAGTCTTCAAGATTCCTGCTTGTATAAATTCAACTGCTATAGATTCTTATAACACTTTCCAGATCCACGTGAATACTGACTCAGCCTACGAATCAGCTTGTCAAGAAACACCTCTTTCCCATAATAAAATGCATTAAGGCTGGTGAGAAGATGTGTGTTTCCAAGATCAAACTCCAAAGCTTCTCTAGGAAAGTAAATGTTTTTTCCAAACATGAGATGGAGTTTCCTATTTGCTGTTTGTGACTCCAAAAACCAACATATAAAGTCTGAAAGGAAAGCTGTTAATTAAACATGAAAAAATTTGTTAATGCATTTCATCAAACATTTAGGAAACAACCTTGATATTTTCAGATTTCACAGAGAACTATATGGTACTAGTGCTGCTGTAACTTCCTTTCTTAGATCACTACTTTAGGTGTCGAGAAACAGAGTTGTTTTTAGGCACATAATAGAGTTTTCAATTACTAAAAATTAGCATGCAACATTTCTAAGCTATGACGCAGATATGGAATATTTCATTGGGACATTTAGTCAAAGTTGACAGTTGGCTAGCATCCTATAAGATAAATCAAATTCGAAAGGTTATGCTATCAGATTTAGAGTGTGAGTCCTGTATTGATAGATTTTGTTTCTAGAATTGAAAGAAGTCTTGCCAGCTTGTGATTATGAGCCCACAACCAGCATACAAGAAATGGGATTTGAAACTGCTGTAAATATAGATGGACAGAAATACAATTCTCAAGTTGTTGATGACCTTTCGATAGTGCACAGCAAAGTAATTCAAGAAACAAAATGCAGAGGTGTTAAATTTGCTGACATTAAAAAAGCAAGCCAAAGATCTGACCTTCAGGTTTGCATGAATTGACATGAAAATGATAACTCTTTTCTTGCTAGTTCTAAATTTCACTTCTCATGCTGACATACAAACAAAATACTATAAGCCCTATGCTGATGTATTTTGGGTTATGGACCCAATAAAAGTTAAAACAATTTCTAACCTACAGTCCTGAGCCCATAATTGCCATACAACAAGTAGCGATGATTGTCCAAAGCTTTTATAAAGGAGATTTGTGCTGGTATTTCTTCAAACAGTTTGGAGACAGACTTCATATAAAGCATAAATCTCACAAATAACTGCCATGCTTGTACTGGAAACTTACTCATGACTGTCAACAAACAGCTTGTATGCAGACTTCCTCTTAATGCTTTTACTTCAATTCCCTTGCTAGAGTTTAACAGTCATATCATGGGCAATCTTGTGCTGAACTGTTTTATTTTTATCCCCTATATGGTTTGGCATCAATCAGATACAGCAGGAAAAGAAAATACAATAGCATGGGCAATGCCTCATTATATGGCTATAAGAGAGAGTTGGCAGCTGAACAAAAGGTCAAGTACTTCATACAGATGTTTCAACAAACAGTTGCATGGAAATTCTTTTTTTTATTTTTTTATTTTGTTTTTATGACTAAGCCTCCACTCCCCAGGAAATAGAGTGTTAGAGCTAGTAATCAGCACCCTTGACATAAGGCTTTATGAGGATGGGCACTGAGTGAAAGGACCAACAGACCTCAGAGACATGGCTTTAAGAGATTGGGCCTGCTACTCAGAAAAATTGAGTTTTGAGAACCAAAGGGAGGTTGAAACAAAGACTAGTGCCTTAATGACCTATTGGGCATCGAGTCCAAGGTGCCAGCAAAGGGGAAATCACCAACTTCCAAGAGAGGGGTGCTCAAGCAAGAAAAATCAAGCTGGAAGCCAACCTATCCTCTAAAATCTGTGGATACTCAAAACCTTCAGCAATACAACTGCAAATGTAGACATATGCATATGTAATTCTAACTGAAACATATAATGAGGTACTTCTACTGTATACTCCCGTAATTTCAGAAAGCTACGGCCAGGGAAATACCTCAATTGACAAGTTTTATTGAAAATAAAATAATATTACCGTAATAATCAATTGAAGCCATGCTTGGTGAAGAAGTTATTGTGTTATTTTGCACAAAACAGGGCAAGCTCCAACCTCAAGGGCACCACCTCAGACCATCCACAAACTGTTTTCCTCATAAATACAAAGAAAAATAACAGAGTTTGGGTATTAGTTCTTTCAAAAAAAACCTCTCTACCATGGCAGGGCGGGCTGAACAAATAAGCCCAAGCCCAAGTTCAGCCCCCCAACAGTCAATTTGTAACAGCTATGCCTATATTCATAGAAAATGGGACCCAACTTTTCTAGAAGCTGGGCCCACTAGAATGTGCACCTTCTAAGGCTGAAAACATTACATTAAACTCATTTTAGTGAGCTCCAATGAGATGAGCGCCCTTTCCTTGGTTGGCTAAAATAATTTTATTGAACCCATTCCTTGTGGGACCCATGAGGTGTGACCCACCTTTTCTTGCTAATAATAAAGTCTGCTTAGAAAGAGAGTGCACCTCACCTTTAGATAAAAACATTACATTGCAAATCATCTGGGTCCTACAATTTATGCACCTTCTCCTTGACTAAAATTTACTTTACAATGTCCATCATGTGGGGTGACCCATTCATTGACTTAGTAAACTAATCACTCGTATGGCGCCCTTGTGGACCCTATGCCAAGCATGTGGTAACAGTCCGCACCATTTTCCTTTGCTTTATCTTACTTTCAGCATTACCTAGACTCTGCTTGTGCACTCCCACACTGTATTCACAGTGTCACACTGGATGTATCGTTTAGTTCCACTGACCTACTTTTGAAGTCAATTGTTGTCAGTTGGGCATTAATAAAATTATCTTGGCTCTGCTTGTGAGAGTTAAACTCAGTGTCTCTCAGCGTGATGTTGAATCACTTTCTTTTGGTGCACACATATATGCTTTCCTTCTTGGCTTTTCTAGGGCAGAATTTCCCTTGTCCCCCTATTGTTTGTGTGATGTAATTTTTCTATTTCCCAATGTACCAATTTGAACTTTGAAGTAATATATGCATCATTTCAAAAAAAAAAAATATCAAAATGTCCTTTAATACCATGTGAGAATATACACTGCTGTTGGGCTGAGGCTGCCTACAATATAATTAGGAGCTCCAATACTTGACAAAGAAAATAAAACAGCGATTACGAAAAAAATCTTTTAGAAAACTCAATGAAGACTACAATCATTGACATAGATAGCTAACACTGGAAGACAAATTGTAGCCTTCCGCAAGCAGTAAATATTTAGTATTTGCCTATGCTTTATGATGGCAGTGCCTAAGGAAGATTTTCAAAGACAGGAAAAAAAATACAGAAAGATGTAAGGGAGGAAAAGAAATCACACCTGATGGCATGAAAGAAAGTGTGTGGACAAAAAGGCATAGGAAGGGTAGGTTGGAGAAAATTAGACCTATTATACAAGATTAGGAGCCGGTATTCTGGTGATTGCTAAAAATCAAATCAACTGTGGGAAAGAACGAGACAAAATATACTCCGAGGGTCAAACCAAAAGATCTATGCAAAGTGTAGCAGCTATAAAAGGAACTAGCATTTGGAATGGCATGTTTAATGATAAGGACTTAATCCAAAGTCAATGTTTCAGGGAAATTCATAAGAAGGAGCAGGCCAATTTCAGGAAAAACTTCTGGAATCACTATTCTCCTCTGGAAAAGAGAGGCCTGGAAAGAGTTAAAGAATTGTTGTTGAGGACAGGCAGCTCAAAGGTAAAGATTACTGGCTAATAAAAGAAGCCAGAAGGACAATGAATGGAAAAGCTCAAAATAGTGCCAAACAGATATAAGGGAGGAAGGGAAAGATGTTCCAAGGAGTACGTTAGTGAAATGAGAGTTTCCTATAACATGGAGAAGTAAAAGCTCGGATTGAGATGGCCAAAACAGGTGAACATATAATGAAGATATTATAGAACATGCCATTAGGAGACAATATTGAGCTTCTTAAGGGGTGGAATTTAATATGGAATGGTAAACTTTCATGTGGTTAATTGGGCCAAGTGGATGCCAGATGCATAAAGTGAAACACTAGGAAAATTACCACCATCTATCTATTCATGACATGTATCTATTCCCAGCAAATATGAAATAAATTCTCTAATAAAACGAAGAGTGGAGATATTGGAATAAGTTAATCATTTGGTGAGTACTTAGCCTAGATCTTCCTTCAAGTCAAGAATCGTCAACATTTTATGGAAGATCAAGTTCAACATTTGTGTGTTGGAATTCCTGGTTGAAGAGGAACAAGAGTTTTTTAGGAATGTAACAAAGATAAGAAAGTGTATTTGGTTGGAAAGAGGGGCTATGATGAAGGAAACAGTGACATCTATTGAAATTTGAATTAAATGAAGATACCCAGAAACTGTAGGAAAGGGGAAATCCTTAATTAAGTTCTAGCAGATTGTACAAGAAAATATCCATCCAGCCCAAGAGCCTGACCAAAAAGACCAATCAGAGGTAAGATGGTTTCTCATCCCCAACATAGGAAGCCATCCTAAAGACAACGCTGTTTTGTTTTTTTTGTTTTGTTTTTTAAATTTTTTAGCTTTTCTCCTAGCTGGCTATTGACCCACAGTAGGTGCCTAATATTCAAGCCTATGGCCCTACTATTGCTATGCAATTCATAGTAATGTTAAATTTGTTAAAGTAAAAGGATAAGAACATCCTTTTACTTAAAATTTTAACATTACCGTGAAATGACTCAGGATGTTTAAGAATGGTTCTGAACTCATTGGATTTCATAAAGCAAAAGAAGAATTTTAGATCCCACTCAAAATCCAGCAGACTTAACAGTTTTTCAGGATTGGGGTGATTGCAACATTTCCGTTGGATTTTATGATGTATATGGGTATGGAACTAGTATTTAATCAAGAGCACCAAACCCTCTATGTACCTTGATGTTAGTGGCATTGGTTGACAAGTTCCTCTATCATGATTCTTCTAAAAATGTACCCATCACTTAAACAAAATTTTGAATTAGCATGCTAAGCATTTTTTATATTATCTTAATGCTTAGAGGGTGAACTTGAAGACGAAGATCCCAATATAGGTAAAGATTTTGATGATATGTATGTATTTGTTGTAGAATGATTTTTTTTGGATGCTAGAGACCAAATAGGGTCTGTTTTTTCATGTATTTTAAATTCAGAGGTGGATTGACTTGGTGTTATTTTGGTTATGTGCATCCTTACATGCTATATAAATGAGAACTTTGGCTTATTTGTGTATAAATAGTATGGATTCATATGGATGCACATGAATATATATGTTTTTCTTTAAAATTTGAATATTTTGTGTTTTTGGTTGACCGGTTTTTTTACTAGTTCCAATCCGGTTTTGACCAATTCCCAGTCCGGGGGATCTACTAGTTCGATGACTAGTCCGGTTCTGATAACATTGCCTAGGAGAATATTCCAACAACAATCTAGTAGAGACCAAAAGTCCTCATTAGAAGAGTGAAGATATTAAATATCTATAGTAGTAATGGATGAAGACTTCAAACTCTTGATCAATCAAGAGATTCCTAAAACACCCAACATAAAATCCATCGAGCTCTCTAAGCCCAGATTGCAGAGGTAAAAATCAGCTAGAGTAATGTTTAAGAAATCAAATTTCTCAATATAAGGAGGAAAAGCTAAGTCACCTAACACGAGGACACGGGACACAAAGGACACGAGGATTCGAGTGTCGGACACGGACACGTTGACCCCCCGGAACAAGACACGTTACGACATATTATATATTATTTTATTAAAATATATATATATATATATATTAAAGATTGGATATTTCTTACACAAATTCTCATTCATGATACAAATTCATTGATTCAAACATGGATCTTCATCTAGATGTAAGTTTTACAAAATTACAAAGTAGCTTATGCATACAAATAAAATTGTGACATAATACATATTCATCAATGATCCAATAGGAGAAAGAAAATATATTGTAGTTTTCTCATTAAGTCATCAAAATCAAAATGTGTTACATAGGTAGTAGCAATATCAATGGCAAATAGAAATAGCGAATAGCAAATACAAAACAATTACAAGCCTCAAGGCAGTAGGTAGCTCATGAGTCATCAATCCTCATCATCAAGATTAGCATCACTCTATTCATCATCATGGTCACCACTGCTCTCCTCTGCTGCATCCTCCTCCTCTATATCCAATGTCATCTTTGCATCTACTGGTGTGGAGGATGGCCCCTCTACAGTATCACCATCATCAAAAGTGACAGGCTCTAACACTGGCTCATTAAGATCCAAGTTGGCCAATGCCAACTCAACATTGATGTCCAAACCCATATCATCAGGAAAGACATCCCACACCTTTGTACTTCCCTTCAACCACTCCCTCTGCATGTAAATAACACGAAGATTGGTGTGCACATACACCATTGTCTTTGCCCTGGACTGCTCAAACCTGCACTTCTTGACACTATACAAATTCCCATATGTACTCCAATTCCTCTCGCAACAAAAGGATGGAGTCACCTCAGAGAGGAGCCTCATGGCTAACTATTATAGAGGAGGGCTTGTTGCCCCATGAGTTGCCCACCAAGAATAGGGCTTCTTAGCCCCCTATCTCTAATCACATCATATCCTGCAAATCGACCAGTGCCAGTGGAAAACTCTGCAAAGGCATCCTCCACCTCATCAAGGGATGCTCTATCTTGAAAAATCCACCTCAATGCATTTTTCCTCCCCTGTGAAATTTCACCATCCATATGAGGAGGGAATCTACGAGAAGGTCCACCATTCAGCTACTCATGGTTGTAGTATTTTGGGTTCAATGAGTGAGACAAACAATGTAAAAGGTGTGCAATTCTTGTCCCATTTGCTGACAAGAATATCTTGTATGGTGGTGAAGAAGGCCTCTGGTGATGTCTCATACTCGGGGCACTCACTGTGTAAAATAATACTCCTAGCAGACTCAATCATGGAATCTCATCCCTCATAAACCTCTCCTAGGATGGGTTGGTCTATATCTGCAAATCGAAGCAAAGAAATGATAGGGTCCATGATTTGAATAAGTATCCTCTCCCACCAAGCCTCATCTAACATTGTGTTCTTCACTCTTTTTGAGGCTGCTTGATCTGTGTTTCTCCAAAAAGACCAAAACTCTGAAATAATCATGGCCCCAAGAGCGGTCTTGACTTCCCTCAACCTCTTCAACATGATGAATGAAAAGGCAAACCATGTATCCACAATCTTCAACAATGATAGATTGGTGTACTCCTTGTAGATAGTGAGGGCATTTGTATGGTTTTGTACAAAGTTGTGGATATGTCGTGCATCCTCAATAATGCTTCCAATCCAAAGCACATCAGAAGCAACACATTTAAGTGCTAAATTCAAAGAATGGACAATGCAAGGTGTCCAAAATACTTGAGGATATTTAGCTTCCACAATCATGCCAGCAGCCTTGCAAACATGTGCATTATCTGTAATGATTTGCACACAAGAATCAACACCTACATCCTCAATAACTTTAATAAACAACTCACCCATATATTGTGCATCCTTGTATTGTCCAAGTGCATCC
Organism: Pinus taeda; assembly: GCA_000404065.3. Classification (NCBI taxonomy): domain Eukaryota; kingdom Viridiplantae; phylum Streptophyta; class Pinopsida; order Pinales; family Pinaceae; genus Pinus; species Pinus taeda. Next base: position 95,597 of record APFE030816116.1, read on the forward strand.
ACATGAAGTTGATGAGTGGGAGTTGTGCTGGATCTATCCATCCATCAGAAACAATGCTAACCTCAGATGTTGGCCATGCTAATTTAATAGGCTCAAGCATTTTGTCCACCTCTTTCTTTGTCTTCGTCAATAATGTGGCTCTAAGCTTCTCTGACCCAGGAGGTACATACCCTGATGAAGCCCCTTGAGTTAGAGCTCGGCACATCTCAGTAAATAAAGGTGAGCATGCAACATTAACGAATATGAAATTTTGATGATAATAAAAAATGCAATGGTGAGATCAAGCTCTTCCCGTTTCTCTTTCTGAAAAATCTTGTCCACTGGACCAAGTGCCATTGTTTTTCTTTTTGTTGCTTGTCCCCCACCAGAACTCTCAAATGGAAATTTGTTGTTGATTTTCCTCAAGAATGGAAGGGGATCATCATTCTTATTTTTTTAGATGTTGCAGCCACCTTTTCCATACCAACATTGGCCTCTTTTTCCATTTCTTTCCTCTTAGCTAAAGACACTTATGTACATGTTGCAATTCCACAACTTGGTAAAGCCAACAAATGAGCTTTCACACGGTAATATGTGTTCATGAAATGATTGTTGCAATAGTTGCATTTCCAAGCAACATTGCCTCCTCCTTTCATCTTGTTGCCTGGCCCTTGCTCTCTTGTGACATGTTTCCACAAGGGATATTTGTTATCTTGAGGCTGTTGTCTTCCCTCGACATTTGAAGCTATTGTTGCAGCCCCACTTCCAATAAAGGGAACACTTGTAGACCCTGATGAAATTGGAACAAGAGGGGCATCTCCAATGGGGAGATCCTTCCCCTTCCTTTACCCCTTCCCTACTGCCCTTGATTGAACCATGAACAATATAAAAAATAAAGAAAAAATGCAAACTGATGTAATAAAAATGCATAAAAATAGAGACAAAAATGCACTTACATGTTGCTTGAATCGCCTCCAAAATGCTACCACACCCTTTTCTCTTCGCTCTCACACACCCACAGCAAACTCACAGCAAGAGAAAATGATAAATGTGATGTTAGAATGACCCAAATCTTCCTTTTATGGCCGCGCGGTAGTCCAAAAATCGAGACACAATCAGACACGATCTGGAGGACATGTGTCCCACTAAATAGTGTCTGATCGCCCAATTCAGGACACAAGGGGGCCTAGGGACAAATTTGGTTTCTTAGTCCCACACCCTTTTCTCTTCGCTCTCACACACCCACAGCAAACCCACAGCGAGAGAAAAGGAGAAATGTGATGTTAAAATGGCCCAAATCTGCCTTTTATGGCTGCACGACAGTCCAAAAATCAAGACACGATCAGACATGATCCGAAGGACATGTGTCCCACCGAATCATGTCCAATTTGCCCGATGCGAGACACAAGGGGGCCTAGGCACGAATCCGGTTTCTTAGAGGAAAAGCCATAAGACTACAAATAAGTTGACGTATGGTGGTTTAGCAACCTTGGGATACATGTTTACTGGGATGGGTGAAAACGATCCTTCAAGAATCAATACCACATACTAGATTAGCATATAAAGGTTAACGCAAGCAGAAAAAGAAAAGGCCTTTGCAATGCAAACAGAGAATAAATGTTGGTAGATAAGATAGAACCTGAAGACTAGTAGATAATGAAAGAGGGTAAATGCATCAGAAAAGGATGCCTTAAACGAGGTAGATTAGGTATTTGAATTCCAATGGAAAAAATTGGTCCAATTGTAGATCTCAATAGAGGCCCACGGACCCAATGTTTCATAGGAATGTTATCTAATATGCTTATGAGATGAACTACAGGCCAGTTATAAAGGAAACAAAAAAGAATGATTTAAACTATTTTATGGTCTAGGAAATGTAATGCGATAGGGTGGGTGAGGGTCCATGCATGTAGTATGTCATTGGCCAGAAGAAGATTTACTGATTATTGTCATGTCAATGATACCAGGGCTTTTTAGTCCAGTTAGAGGGAGAGAGTGTAGACATGGTGGTCACCTACAAAGGATCCATTTGGGTGATTTATGTTGGTCTTTTTATCTTAATACAAAAGGAAAACGGTGAAAAATGTTGAGGTTTTTTTGAGATCAATGCTTTGATACCATTTGGAGTAAGCATCGAGGGTCAAAGGGTTAAATCCAATAATTATTATGCCATGATGATGGATAATCAGTTACAACAAAGAGATAATTGTTGAAAATAGCAGCATCGAAAGTCATTCTCTAAGGAGGAGCCTTAAATGGCCACCCTAAGGCTAGCTAGGGAAGATTTGGAGAATCAATAAATCCTATGAACCACTGCAAAAGTCAAGGCGAAGGTAGAAGCCTTGTGAGCTTTGACAAGAGTCAGGATGAAGGAGTTTCTAGTGGATGCTTGGTGAGCCATGTGCAAAATCCAAGGCAATGTCTTGTGAGCTCTTTGAGCAACAGTCAAGACTCAGTCTAGCAAGAGTCACGACGAATGAAGAAGTCTTGTGAGCTAGTACTGGTAGGATGGACTCCTTAGCTTGTTGTGATGTGACTTCCTAGGACCTGGGCCCTCCTAAGCTTACTCCAACGAGTGTCCAAGTTGTAGTACTAAATGATCACATGGAAAAGACCTTCTTTTTATTGTTATCTTGAACATAAGTACTTAAATGTAAATGCAAGTGAATGGACCATGCTGGTTGAGAGAGATAAAATGTCTATGTAAAAGCCTTGAGTCATGTAAAATTGTTTATCATGTAAACTCCTAGTCCTAGTGACTAGTTGAGATATTATAATGTAATGTTTTGATGTAAAGGCTAAACACCTAAGTTTGCCTAAGTTTATAAATGCATTATTATATTAAAGATGTCAATGTAAAATTAGAAGAGAGGGGGGCGCACTTGTGTCTAAGGAGAACAACTTAAGTTGTTAATACCTCTTCCATGGAGTCTTCTAGAAGGATTATGAAGCTTATCCAATGTCAATTCAAGATTAGATCTGGGCGCTCCAGTCTAGTCAAGAGAAATGATAAAAGGACCAAGAGAAAGCAATTCACTACACAAGTTCATTTTCTGCAGTTTTTCATCAACACACAGGTTTTCTGAGGTGAGTTACAAAAGTGAGCATAATTTGAGCTACAGAGGCCCAATCAAGGTGATTCCAGTTGGATCTGGAAGGTTTCATTTGTCTCCAGTCGTCCTCTCTCCCAGTGAAGTGCACTATAGCGCCCTCAAAAAGGGTTTTGTACCTGCAAATTTGTTCAAAGGCAATAAAGTAAGAAGGTCTTTATTGGGGTTTTCTCCCTTATTGGGTTTCACCGGGGTAAATCTTGTGTATTGATGTGTTCGAGTATTTTAACAATTTATTTCAATTACTTATGCATGTTGATATTCAGATCTAAAGAATTTAAAGTACTCATATTCATATCCAGCAGTTAGATCTAGCAGATCTAAGTGAACAGCAAGCAGATCAAGCAAATCTGAGTGTCTACAAGCTGAAAATCTCAGTTTTTAGATGTCCTTAGAAGTTTTTGATCATTTAGAATAAGCTGATTCAAGGAACAAAATTTTAACTGTACTTGAAAAGTTAGTTTGTTTCTATTGTTTATATTTTCCAGCTATATATGTGACTGCTACAAGTTCAGAATTTTAATTTGTTATTGAAGTAATTCAAGATCTGGGACAGCAGTCAGCTTGAAAAGTAAATAAAAATTTGGGACAGCAGTCATCTTGAGTTAAGAAAATTTTTAACAGTAATCTCTACATCTGATGAGAGCATGCATGCTTGTTTATTGGTGCTTTTTCAATATTATTTCAATAGTTTCAGGAATAACTGGGATCATAACGGAAACAATGTCATTAAATTTCTGTATAGAGAATTTATTTTTAACAAAAATCTACCCAACTGAATGGCAAATTCTTTTGTGACAGAATCTATACAAAAAGCAAAATGGTGAACATTAGCCATTAGAATTGTTCCGCAAATGGCTATATTCATTCATCTATTAAATGGATAACTGATCCTTTATCATTAACAAGCATTGATATCTTACTGCTTCCGGATCAATCCATTGAAAATTGAGTCTCCGCCGGGCTTGACATCGCGTCCTATATGCCACAACAATGTGACCAAGAGCCAACACCATGGAAGATAAGAACATAGCAGGCATACCCCAGGACTGCTTGAATCGAGGGCTTCTGGCCGCAGGCGGCAAGCTCCCTGAAGCATCCGAAAAACTGAACAAGCAAACCTTAACCAACAGAATCACAACTGATGCAAGAGTGCAGATTACATTTGTCGCAAGGTAAGGACCATAAGAGAGGTAATATACATCACAGACATAATAGGCACCTGCCAGAAAAGGGGAAATCAAATCAGAGTAAATTTTCCTGTTCATAGCAAGCCATAGTTAAGGACTACACTTCACACAACCTTCCTCGGTTATTTCCTCAATACATGCAAAACACTGCCATTTGCAATCTAGTTTGTATCATTTAAGACCACACAAGGAAATGGACTGTAATATTAACTGAGAATCCAAAACAGTCGTTATATAACAATATTTCTAGTAGTTAATTTGAAAAAAAACCTTTCACCTCAAAATTTGGATTGTAGATTTAAGAAAAATTGCTCAATTTTTTTAATTAACAGAATATTGACCCTCTGCTGCTTCCCTTTCTAAAATGCAGTTGCATGGGTTGGGGACATTTTGGAGGGATTATTGGAGATGGGGGAATGGGGAAGTCCTTCTACCTAGATTTGACCAAGGATCTCTATGATATGGTGAGGCACACCTTTGATATTGTTACTAGTTTGAACAAAACGTAGGGGGTGAAGGGCCATGTGGTGCGTGGGTTGCAGAGATGCCAATCCAACTGGATATTCGAAATCGCATTCCTCTTTTAATTAAACACAAGGTTCAGGGGTAGTTTTTGTTCCAATAATGGCTGACTGTCAAGCATAGGCTTCAAAAAAGTTTGCGCATCAGATGCTGCTTCTGTTCTGTGTGGCAAAGATGAAAGAGAATGCTTTTCAGAGATGTAGTGCTGCCAAGGTGTTTTAGTCATGGTTTCAGGCTGAATATCAACTCTTCTTCCATGACCCTCTTTTGTGGAAAGTTCCCCTTCTAGGAGACACCTGGATGATTAGCAGCTGCAAATCCTTCTGGCAGTCGGTGAAGTTGCTTGTTGTTGGTTTTTTTGGAAACATCTCTGTAAAATTCCTCTTCAGGTGGATCCTTCACCTTGTATTTTAGGGGATTTTATGAGTTTTAAGCAAGAGTTGGCTGTGCTTGTGAAAATCAAACTTCGTGCCTTTCATCGTGATGTTGGCTCCCTTTCTCCCAACAGGCAAATATATATGCTTGACTTCGTAATTTTTTAAAACGGAATTTCCCGGAACTCTTGTTGTGCTTTGATCTATGATGTACTTATTTGTTCCATGAAATAAAACTGCGCAGCATTTCAAAGTAAAATTATTATTTATGGAAAGATTTAGGTCATTTTCTGTCCAAACAAATTTTTCTTGTTGTGCTTTGATCTATGATGTACTTATTTGTTCCATGAAATAAAATTGCGCAGCGTTTCAAAATAAAATTATTATTTATGAGAAGATTTAGGTCATTTTCTGTCCAAACAAATTTTAGTTTGCAAATTGAGACAAATACTCGCCTTTAATTGATGAATCTATTTTATCAAAAGATTGCCAATGACAAATGTTAGACACTAAAATTTTCTTCAAATCTTTCTAGTCCATGTTCAACGATAGCATTTGATCGATCTAAAACGCTTGAATTCCAGGTGTAATGCAATAACACAAAATTTTACCTAAAAAGTTAAAATTCCAGTTCTGATAATTTAAAATCGAAGAATATCACTGAAGTTTACCTAATAAATCCGAATTCCAGTCACGATGATTTAAATCCCAGAATGTCACTAAATTTTACTTTAAAAGTTCAAATTCCGGCTATGCTGATTTAAATTCCAACAATATCACTGAATTTTACCTCAAATTTTACAGTGCCTATTGTAAAGATCGGGACATTCTATGCTCATAGGGAGTTGCAATAAGTACTTTTAGAGATTGCAGTAACTAAACAGAAATAAAGGAAAAACTGAAAGGAAATCAATACCTACATATAATTATTATCGATCGAACCAGAGAAAGCAGAGGTATATCGACCAAGGACGATCTGAAACAGTACGTATTCCAATCGAACTTTAAAGTGTAACATGAATTACAACATGTAAATATGGAAAGAAGTGCGCAGGGCACGATTATATCGGCTAGGACCACGATCAACGCAGCGGAAGATGCTACCAGTGAACCAATCATGATCAACATGACAAACACAGTCCGCGTAGCCCTATTCACCCTCTCCATTTTCCCTCTACCAGAGCCCATGGCTAACACTTACACCCCCTAACGAACTAAACAAACAACCATTCAATGGCAGCCCCTTATACCTCTGGCTCCTATACAATGGCGAGAACTCCAAGAAGAAGACAGTCGCATGCTCTGGATGGAAGAAACTGTAAGTTGGCGTGGAATCTTTGGTATGTACAACTTTGACCCTCGCAGCATCTGCTGCCAAATTTCGCGTCCCCGTACGCGCTCAGGTGAAGTTGGAGTCCTTCCTAAATTAGCGAAGGACTAAATATGGATGGAGCTCGTGGATGCCCCCGCCGTTTTTGGCGGAGTCTAAATCGGCCGACCCAGCGTCCATCGCTGGAAAAGTCCGACCGGCGGCTGTAGCCAGGTGTTTGTGGTTGGATTTTGACTCAGGGAGGCCCGGGAGACTCGAACTCTCGACCTCGAAACTCCTCTTCGGGATTATTGCGTATCTCATACGTGTGCTGCGAATGATTTCTTAGGCACGAAGGTTGGCAGTAATCTGATCAGAGTTAGTCTGTCGTGATTGATGCGCCCTTTGAAATGACCGGAGTTAGGCTGTTCTGGTTAAGAGCGAAGACGGGTAATTTTAATAGGATTAGTTAGGTCGGGTCGGCACTCGGCAGTTAAGTCCTACCAAACTTGTGATTCAAGAGAAGGAAGATGCTTTACAATTTAATTTAGCGCGCTGACATGTTATTGGAAAAGTATTAAAATAAAATAAAATAATTATTTTAAAATTTATTATATTTTATAAATTAAATAAAATATTTAATTAATTTTTTAATTATAAAATACTTTTTATAAAAAATTAAGTATTTAGTAAATTAAAAATTAAATTTATTAATGATGATGATGGTGGTGGTGGTTAACGTCCACTAAGACCAAATATTGGTCTATCGGACCTAAAGAAACAAATTATTTATTTTGATTTAAGATTTTATTGCTATCCTCAAAAAACTTGTAGAGAAGCTTCCCAAGCTCACTATAATTTTGACATTGTAAAAGGCTAGGAAGGTCAGTATTGTAACAAAGATTGTGAAACTGCGATCTAATGTGGTTGTACTCGGGGCACTCTAAGAAGAAGTGATTTTCATCCTCGATGTTCCTATTCTCACATATATTAAGAACAAAATATTAATTTAAGTTTAAATTTAAAAATTATTAACTGAAATTAGAATTTATAATAAGGCATGTGGTACAAGCTGGAATTTAATCTTTGTATATGTTACAGGATAATTACTTGGAATAATAAAAAATAATTTATCCGTTGGCATAATAAAAAATAAAAAATTAAAATTGTAACAAAATAAAATATAAACAAATTAAAACATTTCAATATAAAACACTACCGTGATAAAAAAAGGATTAAAACACGTTCTAATTTAAAATGAAAACAATTTATTTTATTTTATTAATTAATTTTATTTTATACTTTATTAAAAAATTAATATACATGATATCGCCATTATCATTATGATAATATTTAGTAATTTAATATTAAAATTAATACATATCAATAATAAAAATAAACTTTGCGTGTTTATGCTTTAAGAATTTATAATGTGCATTATAATTTAAAGAATATAATTAATATTGTTTTTCCAAATTTAGTCAAAATTTATACAGTAAACCGTTTTGTAAAGTCATTCAAAATGAAAGAAAAAAATAACACGATAAACTACTTTACGGGCTAACTTTATTAACAAATAAAAAATAGTTAAAATATATTATCTTGTATTATGATAATACTTGAAATAAAACCTTATCGCATCAATTAACTTTTATGACGTCAGCATTTTTATTTTAAAATATTAAGGAATTATACCTTATTTATCAATATCTCACACCGTACGATAAAAATAAAATCTAACCAACAACTATAATAATATGTAATATGTAATATGTTGACAAATGAGAGAGTGGCAATAATTTTTGTAAAAAAATGAGAGAGAGACGTGCTTAGTGCACAGGGTGAACGTGGCGGTGATGCGTCATGGACGGAAGAAAATGGGGTCCACGGCATGATTGTCTTTACTCTAAAGAGCACAGTGAATGAGAAGTGGGACCCACGGCTCTTTTTGGGTCTGTCCTGGACATTATTTGTCAACATAATAAATTAATTTCTATGGTGAGAGAGAATCTCCGAAAGCAAGGTTGAAAATACGTTGTTTCTAGACAAGTTCATTTGTCATGCAAGTCCATTCACCAGACAAACTTGGGCCAAGATGACACATAATACCAACATCATGAGTGGAGTCATTTAACTTTATAAAACCCTATCTGTGATGTATTGTAAGTTATTTCATATTATAAAATCATTTGTGAAATCAATTAAAAGTTATTAATAAATTGATATTATTCGTTTGCGTAATGGATTAAAAGTTATTAATAAATTGGTATTATAGTTTTTTTTGTGTCTAATTTTGTTTCATATTTAAAAGTGTTAAAATTTATTATAATTTAGTTTTTAGCGACTTGTAAATGTGAATTGGTTTAAGAAAATGACATTATATGTCAATGTGTTGTAAGGGGAAACTTTCATGTTTCTTTTTGTTGTGTTGTTAAAATTTTTAGCTAATCCAAAATAGTTTTAGGTCTTACTTCAATACCAAAACCAAAACAATGTGTTGTACGGGGAAATCTTCATTTATGTCATATGTCTCTATGTGTTGTGTTGTTAAAATTTTTAGCTAATTCAAAATAGTTTTACGTCTTACTTCAATATCAAAAGATGATTTTAACCAAATAGTATTTGTTAGAAAGCTAATGATTGTGGCCATTAACAAGACTACTTATAATGGAGTCATTCCAAATAATCCCGAATCTTAGAATTTTTACTTATTTTTATTTTATATTATGAGTTATCATAAAAACAAATTCACCCAAAAAAAACATAATTTTGAATTTATGATATAAGTTAATAAAATTGTTTAATAGTAGTAACTTTATCTAGTGTTATCATTAATTAGCTTCTATTTTCAATGCCAAAGTACATTAACAACTTTTCAATTTTTAAGGGTGGAAGTCGATGATCTCACTAGTGGCAGTGGTAGGTACTTAGGGTTTTCATAGCTTGGGTGAAGAGGCTAAGGTAACAAACTTAAGTCTTGTATCATGGAGATGGACATGAAGTGGATTATGGAAAAGGTGAGATGCAAAGTCCAAAGTCTATCTTTCGCATGCACAATCAACTAATAGATTTAGTGAAGCACTATAGAATTAAAAGACAATTTGATAGCTAAAGGCATAGAAGATAAAGGAACATTAAAAGTGATAGATGGTAGCATGTGTATGGGAAAGAGTGCTTCTAAAAGGACAACTCAAGTAATAACTATTATCACAAAGCAATATTTGATAAGACCAACTTTGAATATATTTGTGGGGGACTAGCTCCTAGGTAGTGAGGACACTTGCAATTTTTAGTTGGATAATTCTTGCATAGTTAATCCACAACATGGAGCTCTTTGGGCATATTTGTAATAGTGAGTTAGTGGTGTTCAAGTGGAGGGGTTTTCAAGAAAAGTAGGGTAGAAGGGCATTTCATGGAGGTCCTTGAGGAAGTGCTACCAAATATTTGATTAATAATTTTGGTGCAAAGTTCCATTTGACTCATAAAAACAAATGCATTAAAACCATACCTAATATAGTTAGAATAGTGGTAAAAATGAGAAGCATAAGGCTTGACAGTGAAGGCACTTAAAGCCAAGTTCGTGGATAGATTTGTTAAGAGTTAAACCATAAAGGGATGGTTATTGAAACATTAGAAAGACTTGTTGGTGTGTCTTCCAAAATTTCATCTCTTGGTGTGAGAGTGGATTGGCTTCACTCTATAAAATGAAGAGGACATTAAGTTGATGATGGCTAAATATTGGATATAGTTGCATTTGTGTCTCTATCTAGAGCATTGGGTGCCTAGTTCTTGTTCAAGTAAACAAAGTATTCCATACATAATGAACACCTTCAGTAACCACCCACACAACCAGACAAATATCACAACACCAGTATTTTTATGTGTGTAGGTTTTAACCCTATACAGAAATTACATGTAAACAAATTCTTAAAAACATAACAATATATAATGACGAGAACATAAACAAAATATACACAAATTTTCTCCTTGAACCCAAAACTGAGAAAACCAAATTGATTTTTCATTATTTCTTTCAATGTTACAATACATTATATACATGTTGAACCATTCATAGACCCCAATCTATTAACCCTGGATTTAAACATACCCACAAATCCCTTGACCGGATCTACACATAATTGCAGTTCCCTTGATCGAATGTACAAAATAACATGGGAAAAACCATCATGCCAAAAACCATGCACAAAACCATGGGTAGGTTCACCCACCACCCTTTGGTCTACCCAACCATTATTAGATTTGCATAAAAAAAATTCTCAAGGAACTGCCATGAGAGTTCTCACAATCAATCATTGGCTATGACCCTCTATACCCTTTAAATAGATATCATGGATCAATCGAGTGTTAAGCCATGGATTAATAGTCATTAGACTGAGGTTCGTACTCATGAAAAGATTACGGTAAAAATTCAGAGAAGAGCAGTCGATTCATCCTTGCTCTTCTTTTTGGATTTGTGTGACAATGAGTCTAGATATAGACTCAAAATGTCAACTCAAAATTCACTATTGTGGATTATATTCCGGATACTCAAGCTCCAGATTCTCACCACAAAAATCTACAAGCTCTCATAAGTTCCTTGTATGAAAGGGACATATGGACTACAGTTCATACTCTAAAAAAGATTAGGGTAAAAATTCAGAGAAAAGCAGTTGATTCATCCTTGCTCTTCTTTGTGGATTTGTCCCGACGATGAGTCTTGTTATAGACTCGAAACATTGACTAAAAAATTACTATTGCGGATTATATTCCAGATACTCAATCTCAAGATTCTCACCACATAAATCTTCAAACTCTCATAAGTACCCTGTACAGAAGGGACATATGAACTGAGATCCATACTTTCAAAAAGATTAGGGTAAAAATTCAAAGAAGAGCAGTTGATTCATCCTTTCTCTTCTTTATGGATTTGTCATGACGATGAGTCTTGTTATAGACTTGAAACATCGACTCAAAAATTACCATTGTGGATTATATTCTGGATACTCAAGCTCAAGGTTCTCACCACATAAATCTTCAAACTCTCATAAGTACCATGTACGGAAGGGACATATGGACTGAGGTTTGTGCTCTCAAAAATATTAAGGTAGAAAATCATAGAAGAGTAGTTGATTCATCCCTGCTCTCCTTTGTGGATTTGTCCTGACGATGAGTCTTGTTATAGACTTGAAACGTCAACTCAAAATGACTATTATGGATTATATTTCGGATACTCAAGCTCAAGAATATGAGTTGTTGGATCACTCTATGTCTAGAAAATATCATGGTTGTCGAATTACAATGCGACTAATGCATACTAAAGAAACACACTTTCACCTAATAGACACATTATACCAAGTTGAACTTAACTAACTCCTAAATGTCTAATTATCCTAACACCCCCCCTAAGAACAACTTGGGATAGGATTAAAGGATTTACAAAGGTGACATAATGGGACAAGGAAGGAAGCATTAAAATCTATCCCCCCTTAATGAAAATTTCATGAACCCCTAACATGGATCAAAGTTTAGAAAAATTCGTTTCTATAAGAGACTTTGTGAAAATGTATGCAACTTGATCATCTAAGGGAAAAAGTGCACTTTAATAACATGATCTTGAATGAGTTTTCTGATGAAGTGCATTTGCAGCCCAATGTGTTTGGTGTGTTCATGTTGAATTGGATCTTTGGCGAGCTCATTGGCACTTTGATTGTCACACCAAAGGGTTGTTGGATGTTGTTGTTGGAATCCAAAATTTGTAAGGATATGTCGAACCCACAAGACTTCTTGACTTGCATTAACCCTTGCTCAATACTCTACTTCTCCTTAAAAAAAGAGAAATAATGTCGCTTTTTACAGTCCCAAGTGATAGGTCAGGAACCAAGACTGAAAACATAACCTGCAATAGACTTCCAATCATTGGGATCACTAACCCAATATGAATTAGTGAAACCAACCAACAAAGGAGTCCCCCCTAAACACTAATGTATCCTAAATTGAATTGTACCCAAAGTATATCAAAGTATCCTTTGTTGATTTCCAATGAATTTCACGTGGTGTTTGCATATATCAAGAAACAAGACTAACAACAAAGGAAATATCAGGACAAGTATGAGTTAGGTATAAGAGGCTACCAACTAACTAACGATATCAAGTGGAATCAACTTCGAGTGCTATGTATGTGGAAGTATGTTTGACTTCAGACTAAAAGGGAGAAGGGGTTAGCTTATAATCTTCCATGTGAAATGGCCAAGAAGGTCGCATGCATACTTAGATTGAGAAATAGAAATTCCTTTCTTGGTTTGTAATACTTGGAAGCCAAGGGAATAATGCAAATATCCTAAGTCTATCATTTCAAACTTCTTCTTAAGGCTTGAATTCACATGGGTAAAAAGTTTAGTGTCAAGGAAAAGGTCATTAACATAAAGAACAAGGATTATGAGATGGCTTCCTATTTTCTTAGTGTAGACATTGGGGTTATAATGACATCTAGAGAAACCGACCTGAAGAAACAATCTATCCATTTTTTCATACCAAGATCGAGGAGCTTGTTCAAGACCATATAGAGATTTCTTAAGGCAACAAACAAGGAGTCTCTTTGAACATAGCCATGAGGTTTTTCCATGTATATTTCTTCTTGTAGATCTCCATGCAAGAAGGAAGATTTAACATCCATCTAATGGACCTCCCATCCATGTGAGGTAACAAGGGCTAGAACAATGTGGATGGAATTTGTTTTGGTGACAAGTGCAAAGGTTTCATTGTAGTTAATTCCTTCAACCTGAGAGAATCGTTTAGAAACTAGCCAAGCCTTATGTCTTCCAACTCTTCCTTCTGATGCACATTTAGTTTTGTATGTCCATTTACATCTAATCAGTTTTCTTCCTTTTGGAAGAGTAAAAATTCCCAAGTATCGTTTGCCATCAAGGAACGATATTCTTCATTCATTATTGCTTCCTAATATGGATGTCTTGGAGCTTTTGCAAATGTTTCTGGATCATGAGTCTCTGAAACTTGAGCCAAAATAAAAGAGACTTGTTGGAACTGTGAACAAGTACAACGTTGATCTGCAGGATCACAAGCAAGGTCACCAACTATTTTACATGTTGAACGAACCCATTTGGGAAGTTATGGTGTTGGTGCAAGTTCATGTTCAATGGAATCATACGGAGGAATGTGAGTAAGTGGAGGTGGATTTTCATCCTTAATGTCATCATTTGAAGAAGAAGCTAGAATAAGAAGAGAAGGTGGGACAAATTCCAAAAATGGTTCACGGGCTGAAGAGGGCACAACTACTAAATTAAGCTTGCAGGCCAAGAGATTTTCATCAAATTTAAGATCTCTTCGAATGATTATTCCTTTGGAGTGAGGTTGAAGAAGTCTATAACCTTTTATGCCTTCACAATATCCAACAAAATACACTTCTCACTTTGAGGTAGTAAATCTTTCCTTTTTTCATTAGGAATGTGAGCCCATGCTACACTACTAACATATGGAAGTGACTTACATCTAGCTTAATGTGTTGAGAAATCAGGGGTAACTAGTTTATGGTGATTTCTCTTATTTTGATAATTTCTTGTGATGTTCTTTTACTTAACTTGATGTACTTGCAATTAACTTATTCTTTCACTTGATTATTGTTGTGTTCTTATCATCAAATAGCTACAAAACTATGAATATCAATGAGACAAGAGGACACAAAATGAAGGCTTCTAGCCTAGGCCAAAACCTCTCCTCTTGAGAGGAAAATGCACAAGAATTATTCACTTCTTGTATAATCTTCAAATGATGAATTCGAAGACCTAAGACCCTTGATAAAGACTCCTCCAAGACCAAGTCAAACTTCTTCTTGATGAACTTTCTTCTCACAAATTCAACCCCAAGTCAACCTGCTTTAGAACTTCAGATTTTAGCCTCTTCTTCAGAAATTTGGTTGTTTCTTCAAGACTGCAATCTTTAGTTGCTACTATAGAAACCCTAGTTGGCACATGTGAGAAAATGATGGTCAATTTTTCCTCCTTTCTCCTTCGTTGGGATTAGTTCTTCTTTCTTGGCAATTCCGCTTCTACACTTGATCTCTATGACCTCAAAATTTGGCTCGATTAGGGGTCTAAAATTTCAGATTTGTGACTGCAATATGTACTCTCAGATCTTCACACGTGTGGAATTATGTAACCCAGAACAAGCTTCAAAATTTTGATTTTTTCTCTTCCTTATATTCTCTTCTTGTTCGCTCCTTATAGGTCTCTCTTTTTCGTCCTGGATCGAACTTGATAATGATTTCTTCAAATGAGGTTGAACTCTTATATATATGCTTCTTGTGGAAGTTGAGTAGCCCTTATGATGCCAACTTGTCAGCTCTTGGAGACCAACTTGTTGACTACAAGTCGATTAGGTCTTGGAGGGTCTTTATGACACTTTTTGACTTACCTAAATTCTTATTACAAGATACAAATAGTTCAATGGGGTATTTCATGTATGACAATGACCCAATTGACTTCTTAACGCTATGACAAACCCTAGAAGCACTCAATAGGTGCTTAACCTATAAAGAAATTAATCTTGAGCATGAAACCCATGCTACAAAATAATAATAATTTTTTTTATTTTTCTCTTTACATCAAATACATAAATTCATGATTACATAAGATATTATGAAGACTGAACCTAGTTACATACTTCAACACTCCCTATTAACTAGGGAGGTATTCATAATACATACAAGATACTTGGACATTCTCATATTGAAAAAATCTCATAAGAAGAGTAAGATTGGTAAGTGGTCTCATAAGTTAACTTATCAGCTTATATTAGTGCATCTCATCATATAAACAAACATTGTCATCTAGCAAGGGCTTGAATAACTACTCTATATCTTCACAATATTAGAGCACAATGTTGGGAGACAAATGATTTATAAACACCTTCAGCATTGTCTCTCAAGACACATGCCCCTTCTAGATGTTCACAAGGTATGTCCTTCTAGAACCATTCTTGTCTTGGATTAGCACATCCTAAAGGAATTTCCTCTTTGACTACTCTTACCTATTGGATGCCCTACCTCATCCTCAAAGAGTATTGGTATCAGTCTCAGATGATTACCCAATCCTCCATTCTTTCTTCATAAAAAAAAACAAGAATGATGTGTCTATATCTCCCTTTCAACTAAGGAAGATTTACTCATTCATATAAAAGGAATATACCGAAGCTCCCTCTTAACTAGGGGCTTTCCCAAGCTCCCTCTTAACTAGGGACTTGCCCAAGCTCCCTCTTAACTAGGGACTTGTTAACAACAACAACTATCTGCTTTTTAGTGGAGATCATGGTACTATCAACTAATTATAGAGCTCCTCCTTTCAGCATCATGTTATGGATGAACTTCAAACTCTTCATTGTGGAGCCATATTCTCCTAGAACTTCTTCATAGGGCATCGGCCATCTTCTCCATCACTTCCCTTCAACGAAACATAGTATTGAACCAATAGTCATGCCATCCTTCTTTTCATCTAGAAGTGACCTTATTGTCATCATCTGGATATTCTTCATACAACTACCTCTTCCAAGTCATATTTCTTTCAGGATCTTCCATCCAATCTTAGTTGTAGATGACCTTCTACAACCCTCTTTCGGTAGCCCTATTAAAACCCAACTAGATGTTTTCTCAAAAATCAAAACGAACATTAAATAAATATTACCTCTTTATGATGGCCCTTTGTCATTATATCAACTTCTTACAACGTCAATATCCTACACATTTATGAATCCATCTCCAAGACATTCATTACCAAGGTTCTCCTTTTCCAGCATACATATCAAGGTCTTCATACCTTCTCCATGGAGATGTCACATCTAATCCTTCTTGTTATCAGATGTTGATCACTCATCTTATCTGATGTGACTATCAATACATCTTTCACGAACTCTTCTTTCACCTTTCTTCACATTTTGCTTCCCCAAGATCTTTTATACATAGTTCCTTCACCATGGGAACCATAGAAACCACCTCATATTCTCCATGAGGTCATATCATGTCAATATGTAGAAGAGTTCAAGGCACATTGTCTACATGCCTTCATGTATCATACAAAAGGAAGAGTTACTTTTTCTTTCATCATGCTTATGAGATAGAACATTCTAACCATTCTATCTACAACTATGTGATGACATGGATTTATCTATCTATTACCAAATATATACATGCGTCTTCCTTCATGCGATCATCAAGACTTTATTCTAGCAACTTCCTTTCCTTGAAGAAGATGAAAAGTGCTTCAACCAACTTAACATTCTGCACATCTTTGCCATCATACCATCATCCTTCTAAATTGTGGATCCCACACAAGGTGGAATGTAGACTATCTACAAGACACTTGCTTCTTTTAAGTAGAGGTGAATCTTCTAACAAAGATTCTAATGGAGGACCTTAACGATCCTCATTCTTCAAATGCTTCTTTCTAATGATGATGAGGTGTGACAAAAAGGTTATCTTATTTTTTTCCTATCTGACTTTCTCCAACCATATAAACTACTTACTTCAGTTGTCCTTTTATGCTTCCAATGAAGATGCCATCAGCTACTTCCCTTCTATCATGGTGGCTGCTTATGATGCCATTTCAATCACTGCTACAATGCATCCTATCATACTTGTGATTCTTTCCATCATGACTATTATCTTCTACAAATTGAAAAGAACTAGGTATATGATGTTATCTTAGTCATAGTCAAGGTATTTTACTTCTTCCTTATTTGACTTCTTCTTTTCAAGTTCTTCTACTTCTTCGGTGCTTCATTTCTTTCCTTTCTCTTCTAGTTGTCCTTCTTGAGTTTTGGACAATTCCTTTTTAAATGCCCATATTCATTACATTCATAACATTGAATCTTAGACATGTTGATTTTCTTTTGAAACTTCTTTCGAGGCTCAAACTTTCCAAATTTCCATTTCTTCCTTGCCATAGTTGCATATGCTTGTGTTTGTTCATTTGATCCAACATCGTTCTTCGCCTTTAATCTAGTTTCTTCAATCTTTCATAATGACCAAAGATCACTGAATGGAGTGATTTCATTCTTCCCATAGATGATTGATACAAAGTCCCCCTGTTCATCTGGTAATGCATTGAGTATTAAGGTGGTCATCTTTGGATCAAGGATTGTTTCTCCAAGTTCTTGTAGTTGGTCTTTAATTTGAGATACCTTCATGAAATATGAATCTACCCCTTATTCCCTCAATACTTTCATCTTGTATATTTCGGTTCTTAAAGATATGATTTATCCTACAGTGCTCACAGAAAACAACTCCACCAATTTTTCATGGATCTCTTTAGATGTCTTCAACTTTGCTACATAAGGGATGAGAGAATCCTTGATTGACTCTATGAGGATTCTTTGAGCATTTATTTCTCCTTTCATATACTTTGTTAGTGCTTGAGATTTCCCTTGAGAAGGTTTTGTGATTGATCTCGTGACAAATTCACTAACTTCATTTTCTAAGAGGATCAAATCTATTCTCTTCTTCTATGCAAGGTAATTCTATGTCCCAACAAGTTTGTTGTTCTCCTTACAGAAATAAATCATTGTAGATTGAGACATAAAATATAGAATACTTACTTGTCAACTGAAGATGCTCCTTGATGATTATATCTTCAACTAGATTCCTTCTTGATGATGTTGACTTCCACTACTTCTTTGATAATTGAAGATGTCTCCTTAATGATTATTACTTGATATCTTCTTCAAGTTATTTGAGATGTGATTTTTTCTTCAATGTGAGGGAGATAAATTTGATTCCTTTGATGATGATGAATTGTTTCTTCTTGCTTCCTTTGGTTGATGATTGTAGAATGTGTAAGCTTCCCAATAATGCTTCAAGTGTAGAGTCATTCTTTGAATGGAGGTAAGTTCTTTGAGGTTTTCTTCTTCTTCCAAGGGTTGTGACGATGTGATCCTTATGATGTGATGGATAGTCCTCCTTGATGCCTTTTTCTTTCCTTAATGCTCTCCTTATGCTCAGACCTATTGACGATGCTGGACTCGCCAACATGTAAAGTGGATCTCCTTGGTACGAAGTCCCAGTTAAACCTCAGATCGTTTGGTGTAGGAGTCCCAGCAGTGGGTTGTAAGGTCATGCCTTGACTGCGATGTCACATAGAGGAAAGTAGGATAACTCTATTAGTGGCAAGGGTGTGACTGCTGCAATGAGTGAAGGAAGATGTTTGAGAAGTTCCAACACATAAAGGGGGAGATAAGGGTGAAGGTGAGTTCCGGGTTGAAAGGGATCAATCCCAACTCGGCTAGGAACACATAACACAAAAGGACATACACAGCTTCCGGTTGAGCAGTCCACTCAGATGCGGTAGTCACAACATACAAGGTAAGATAACACATACAACACCCATGGATTAGTTTGAACAAGTGCAACAGTTGTTATAACAAGGTTCATGTGAAAGGTATGTCTGGTGTCCGATAGAGCAATCGACATGAACGGTGACAACATTAATAGCATATACAACACATTTGCAACAAGATTCATATAATTGCATGTGAATTAGTTCATACACAAATACGTAAGTTAAACAACATATATCATTAAATCAACCGGAGCAGTCCAACTACAATAACAACATATGCATGAAAATGTGTTGGCTCTTATTATATAAATTGTAAGTTCCAATCATACAATACATCCATGTAAACCTGCTAGCCCCATCAGTGAACTGTTACAGCCACATCCACCTACTCCTCCAAAGAGATGTACTAGCTCCATGTAGTGGAGAAGCCAAGGCGCATTACAATATCGTCCAAGCCTTCTTCAAGATAGTCTTAGTAGAATCTTGGCTGACCAAAAGCCTCTACAATGAGTTATGAGGGACTATTTATAGCAAAGGGTGGGGTGACCCTTGACATTCCCCTTTGTGACAGTTCAACTACCCTCATGACTCTTCACCTACTCTATGATTGTTACATCCAACCATTGACTCTTGACTTACACTTGACATGACTCAACATTACAATGCACATGAACTCATGTGAGACGACATGGCTTGAGCAAGCCTTGCAAGACATCATTGACACCCAGTCTGTTGTGATGAGACTAACTCTTTGACATGCTTGTGATGGTGAAGGTGGTGATTTGATGCCAATCTTGGTCGTCCGTGATGGTGTGCATGCACCTCATGGTGACATCTTGTTGAAGTGAACTCTTGCCTTCGTTGCAATCGGTGCATTGGTTTGGCCCCTTCATCCAACTCGTCTGCTAACATGCACATGGTCTTCTTGAGTATGGTTGAACCAGCAACACATTGATGCATAACGTCTGTTCTTATCTTCAAGTGTGTGTCGGTGCTCATGTGCATCAACTTGCCGAAGTACATCTTCAACCCCAGTTGGACTTGCTTCTTGTCTTCGCCTTGGTGAGTGTGTTGAATGGGTTGGATTGCATGTGTGCGCTCAACGACATGCATGCCGCTGAATCCCTTGCATGTGATCAACAACACTGCTCACCATGTCTGCTCTGTGTCAGCTGCTGGGATGGATCCTTAACTTGTACGGCTGCAGTTTAAACCGTGAGTGCATGTTGCACCCACTGTTGTTATTGTTCCTGTTGTAACTCATTCCTCTGTCTATGTAGCTTCATGTTCTTCTCGAGTTGCTGCTTCAACACATGCAACTCCTTCTTTGTTCCATATTCTATCTTCACGCGATCTTCATGTCACACTGTCACTTCATAACCGGAGTCTCCAAAGTTGCTTTCATCATCAATGGACCTGCTTGAGATTGAAACCTTGTTCTACCTCCGTGTTTTCAACAACCTTCCTATTGCATTCGTTGAATTTGGTATGTTGTCTTCACATGTTTTTCATGATTTTTCTCGTTGTGATGTTGTTGTTGTCATACCTTGATGTCCTTGTCTACAAACAACTTGATGTCTTCATGGGTAGGCAATTTTGTGGACCCTTGATCAACTGCATCCCCAAGTGTGCTCTGAACGGTGGTTTTCATCTCTGCTCTCCTAGAAACCATTATACTTATACTGCTGAGAGACAGATGAACACTTGGGATACCTGAAGACATGGAAACACTCATGGCAAGCAATCTGTCAGTCGAAAACTAAAATGAACATGAGAAATGACTTGCAACATACCTGGGTGCATGATCATGAAGGTTGCGCAATTTCGGCTGGGAGGTCGAGAGACTGACTGCCAAGAATGCACACGACATAGTATGGGTTGTTGGGAGATTGACTGATTGTTGGAACTGCGCAATGCACAGTCCAATCTGGACTGTTGGGAGACTGATTGACTGCTAGAATTACACAATGCACAGTCCAGTCTGGTTGCTGACTGCTGGGATTACGCAATGCACAATTCCATCTGGGATGGACTGCTGGCCTAGGGACATATTTGCGCAATTTCTTGGGCCAAGCAGCCACTCTCCTCCAGAAATGCGTAAAACAGTCCTGGTGGCTAGTGGTGGGCAAGAATGCGCAAATCTGAAGAGGAAGGTGAGCCTTCCTTTCCTAGATTGCGTAATGCAGCCTTGGTGAAGGAAAAACCTGGGCCAAGGTTGTCCCGACTCGCCGACGGGCAACTAAAATCAAGTAAGTCAGTGAATGCATGGCGACACTAATTGATAGCAAAAGTGATTAAAAGTGCATGCAAAACATGAATAAAAGATTCAACAACTAGATAAACATGCATGTGGGTGAGGCAGTTTTCCGGTTGGGCGAACATCCATGCAAAACAGTTTCATGCATGCGATACTAGTGAGATAGCAACAAAAACTGAAACAAAGATAGGACAAGCTAGTATATATGTAAACGACAGCAAGCGTTCAAAGAAATCAAGCAAACAGTACTCCCATAAGCGAAAACACAAAAAGTGACAGAAATGCAGCACAAGGCATGGGAAGCGGGGTTACCCCAAAACAACTGAGTTGAATGTGCCGACTGCTCCTAGATGTGATGTGGGATGTCAGAACTGCAAGGTTGATGTGAGGAATGAGCCCTGCAATGTTCAGTTGATGAGTTTTGACAACATCAAGGTTGTGATGTGCATGCCATGAATCTAGGGGAAGCGACACTTGGTGGGAGGTTTCAGAATTGCTCCTTGCATGTAACCTCCAACTGCTAAACATAGATCCCTAAAATAAGGGATGCCTTTACATGTTGTATTGGGAGAAGCAGGCCATGCATGCAAGTATATTTTTCTCAGTCCCAGAGGGAACCAGTCAACTTAGATGCACATGCAAGAGATTGCTCGACTGCTGGAGAAAAATGCGCATTTATGGTTGGGAGCTGGGCTGGCTGCCCAGGAGATTTGCATAATTTCTGGACAAAGCAGCTGAGTGCTGCCTAGATTTGCGCAAATTATAGGCTGGGCAACCTTGCTGGGGAAATTTGTGCAAATCTTGCTAGGAGTGTTGGCAAGTAGGATCGCACAATCCTAGAGCCCAGCAAGCTACCAGAGAGGATTGCACACTTTATGGAAGCTGCCAGAAATGACCAATTTTCAAGGGGAAGCTGCTCAACCTGCAGCTGAACTGTTGGGTCCCCATAATACTAGTGATTACCCCATTACTATTGTAGTTGTACCCCTTATTAATATTTTTGTGCCCCTATTGTGCCCCATAGAAGCCCACTATTGTTATTATTGTGCCCTTACATTATTATTGTTATGTAGGCTCTGATTATGTTATGACCCCTTAGACTCCCATATATAGAAAAGGAGGTCTTTTCATTGTATCATCGAAGAATTTTTCATTTATGTAATGTAAAGGAGGTTGCCCCCTCAAAGAGGCTGAATTCTAAGGCGTTGATCTATCTTTTCTTGAGTTGGTTCATAACATTTGGTATCAGAGCTTTGGATTCTAGGGTTTCGCTGCTCCAAACAGGTCATCGTGGCAATTTCGCTATAACTTTTTTTCGGCGACATTTCAGAAGTTGGAAACAAAACCCATTTGAGAAGACATCACGCTAAATCTCGAGTCCGAATTTCAGAGCATTTTGCGCTATAATTGCGGAGATATGATCTGAGGAAGTTGGTCTTTTTGCAGACTCCCGAATTACATTCCAAACAGGTGACCTGGGGAAAATCATCATAACTTTTTCTCTGAGCATTGGATTGCAATTTCGTAAAAAGGTGCAGAAAGAGGACGGATTATAGTTTCTTCTATATATTTTTCAGAGCCAGAGGTCGAAATAGTGACTCGTGGAACGTCGTACAAGTTCGCTCTACTGAATTAGTCTATAATCAAGTCACTGTGGGAGATTTGCCATAACTCTTCATTGGAGAATCCAATTGGGGTCAGACTGGTGGCATTGGAAAGAGGACACAGAGGGCTACCTTAGGTCGCAATTTCAGAACTGGATGATCTGAAATTACAGAGATACATCAGAGGCAATATCGAGCTCCTACAAAGTGAAAAAAGGTGTGTATATTTTTTTAAATGTTTGCTTAAGCTTGGTTTGAAAATTATTTTGAAGGAATTCAAAGGGCTAGTAAAGCATTATTACCAGTAACTAATGCCCCGAAGAAAGAAAATGCAAACACCTAGTAGGGACCTGAAAGATCTAGCATGACTCATGAAGAAGAGGAAGAAATGCAACATGATATATCAAAATTACGAGACCAAGTGCAACAAGTGTCACTTGCACAAAAAGGAATAGAACCTAAGATGGATTGTTTAAAGAAAGGTGTAGAAGCTAAGATGAATGACATGGAAGCTAAGATGAATGACGTGGAAGCTAAGATGGATGATTTGAAGATATATTTGAAAACAGAGATGGAAGAATTGAAGATAAATATGAATAAGTTGCTACAAGAAAGGGTCACTAAGGGTGAAAGGGTAGTAAAGGAAACTCATGATGAGAACAAAAGAAATGTTAATCACGATTCCATAGACTCTAATGTTGGATCGCAGACCCACCATATTCCAAAAATCGATATGAGGAAGTTTGATGGCAAGGATCCCGCAACATGGATATTACAGATGGAGCAATTTTTCGATCTCAATAATGTGCAAGACACACAAAAGGTACGTATGGCAACTTTATATTTGGAACCAAATCAGTTTGTATGGTATCAATGGCTTTGCTCTCGTAAACAATTTATCACTTGGGCAATTTTTACAGAAGAATTGATGGCACATTATGAGGATACGAAAAGCAACACTTTTTTTAGCCAATTGATAAGTCTCAAACAAAAGGGTTCAATAATGGAGCACATTGAGGAGTTCCAAAAATTGAACATAAGGCTAAAAGATATTCCAGAGGAGCATATGATTGATGTGTTCATAGGGTCTTTAAAGGATAATATACAACATGATGTTCGCCTTTGCGAACCTGATTCATTAGAGAAGGCATTCAAGTTAGCAAGAAAAATGGAAAGCAAAATTATGGCAACCAGGAAGCATACCAATCACATCTATAAAGACGGAAGTGGTGTTGCCACTAGTCTTCCACAACCTATAAGGTTGACACCACAACAATTGGAAGAAAAAAGAGCAAAAGGGCTTTGTTACAGTTGTGATAGCAATACACTAAAGGTCATAAGTGTGCTGAGAAGAAATTATTCTACATAGATTGTGAAGAGGAAGAAGAAAAGGAGCAAGAAAGGTCAAAAGAAGAGGATATACTCCAGGAACAAAGCCCAGATGAGAACAAATGAATCCGACGATATCTTGTAATGCATTGGCAGGAATTACCACTCCTCAAACCATCAAGATAGAAGGACAATCAAGAAGAAAAAGGTAAAAGTGTTGATTGATTCAGGAAGTACTGACAATTTTATTCATTGTAAGGTAGCAAAAGAATTGAATTGCTTCTTATATCCAGCACCAGAGTGTCAAGTGATGGTTGCAAATGGAGGAACAATAAATTGCTCTGGAAAGTGCCATAATATCAAGCTATCCATGGGAGAATATGTATTGAATAGCCCAATGCTCTCCATTCCAATGGGAGGTGTTGATGTTGTATTAGGAGTCCAATGGCTACAATCCTTGGGTACAATAGCTTTTAATTTTCAAGAACTTTTCATGAAATTTTCTATGGAAGGAAAGGAGGTTGTATTAAGAGGTATTGCAGCGAAACCGGGAAAGATAATCAGCTCTAATGGTATGACAAAGCTTCTAAAAAAGGAACAAAAGGTGTAATTGCACAATTATGTTCGCTAGATGTTTCCACATTGGAATCATCTATTTCTCTAGATCTCCAAATAGTCTTGGACAATCATTCCAAGGTATTTGAGAATCCCAAAGGTCTCCCACCTATTCGTGATCATGATCATGCTATTCATCAGATTCCAAGAAGTGTTCCTCCAAACATCAGGCTGTACAAATATCCCTATGCCCAAAAGAGTGAAATTGAACGTATGGTTGCAGAAATGCTAGAGGCTGGTATAATTCAACCGAGTCAAAGTTCTCTCTCTACTCTAGTAGTATTGGTGCACAAGAAGGATGGATCATGGCGCATCTATTCGGATTATAGGGATCTCAATAAGATCACTATTAAAGATAAGTTTCCCATTCATGTCATTGATGAATTACTGGATGAATTGCATGGATCAATTTACTTTACCAAGTTGGATCTTCGGTCAAGATATCATCAAATCAAAATAAAGAATGAAGACATTCTAAAAATAGCATTTATAACTCATGAGGGTCATTATGAATTTTTGGTCATGCCTTTTGGCCTTACCAATGCACCCTTAACATTTTAAAGTTTGATGAATTCAATTTTCAAACCATTCCTTAGAAAATTTTTGTTAGTATTCTCTGATGATATACTAATCTACAGCAACTCTTGGAAGGATCATGTTGAACATGTTGACAGGGTGCTACAACTATTGGAGGAGAAACAATTATATGCAAAAAGATCCAAATGTTTCTTTGGAGTACAAGAGGTGGAATATCTGGGTCATATTGTATTTCATGAAGTAGTTAACATAGACCCTAGAAAAATTAAAACCATTAAGGAATGGAAAATCCCCACATCCATAAAGCATCTACACGTATTTCTCGGGTTAACAAGGCATTATCACAATTTTGTTAAGAATTATGGTAGAATAGCAGCACCTCTAACAACACTATTGAAGAAAGATGCATTTTCATGGACTCTAGAAGCAACAAAGGCCTTTGAACATCTTAAAGAGGCAATGTGCCAAGCACCGGTCTTAGCTACACCGGACTTCACCAAAACCTTTATTGTGGAATGTGATGCTTGAAATGGAATTGGTGCTATTCTAATGCAAGTTGAAAGACCCATTGCTTTTGAAAGTCGTCCAATCAAGGGAAAGTTTTTACACAAAGCTATTTATGAGAAGGAAATGTTGGCAATACTCCATGCACTTAAGAAATGGCGACCCTACCTAATGGGAAGACACTTCAGGTAAAAACAGATCATGATAGCCTTAAATACTTTTTAGAACAAAGATTATCCTCTGAAGAAAAACAAAAGTGGGTCACAAAGATGTTGGGTTATGATTTTGAAATCATATACAAAAAAGGGAAGCAAAATGTGGTGGCAGATGCACCCTCAAGAAAGGATGAGGATGTGGAAGCATTGTTGTGCACCATTTCTATTATCCAACCAGATTGGACAAACGAAGCAAGGGAGAAATGGAAGAATGACGAAGAAGTTTGGGCACTTATTCAAAAGTTACAACAAGATTCCAGTACGTCTCATACATTTAGCTGGCAAAATGATTCATTATGGTACAAAGAATGTTTATACCTCTGTAAGAATTCCTAGCTAAAACAAAAGATTCTTATGGAGTTGCACACTTCTCCCTTAGGAGGGAACACAGGATTTTAAAAAACTTACCACATGGTTGAGAAGGAATTGTTTTGGGATGGCCTTAAATTAGATATTCAAAATTTTTCGACGGAATGTTTGGTTTGCCAACAAAATAAAGTTGACACAATTAAGACACCGGGTATATTACAACCTTTATCCATTCCAAGCCAATGTTGGGAGGAGGTTTCAATGGATTTTATCACAGGTTTACCCAAGTCTGATGGAAAGAGTGTCATCATGGTGGTAGTTGATAGACTTACCAAGTATGCACACTTTTGTGCATTATCACATCCATTTAAAGCCAGTACAGTTTCTATTGCATTTATAGAAACAATTCAAAAGCTACATGGAAACCCAAAGATTATTGTAAGTGACAGAGATCACATTTTCACTGGAAAGTTTTGGACATAATTATTTTCTTCTCTTGGTACTCAGTTAGCTCATAGCTCATCTTATTATCCTCAATCTGATGGGAAAACTGAGATAGTAAACAAATGTTTGGAAGGATATCTTCATTTCTTTGTATCTGATAAAC